>JAEIIU010048187.1:0-66344 GCA_018874675.1 Drosophila baimaii | reverse complement strand
TCTTGGGCAAGAAGTACCGCGCCGACTGCCACTTGCGCAGCCCATTCGATCCCACCGGCCAACGGGTTCTCGGTAACTATGCATCGGAGTCCAAGGCCAATAAATAAAGATGGGACTGTGTGTCTCGCTTCCAAGAACTCGTTTTCTTTGGCTTGCAGGGAATCTCTCCCCCCTCCACCAGGCACTCGATGTGAAGTGGCGGCCATAAAGGGCCATAAAGGGCCATAAATTACTTTCGCCGCTGACAGAGGTTCGGAGAAAGGTCCGGGGAAAGGCAGACAGGCAGTCTGCGAGTCTGCGAGTCTGGACGTTCTGCGGTTTACGGCTCAATTAATTCCCCTGTCCAAGTATTGTGACATAATACCTCTTCGGTTTCTCCCAGGAATTTCTCGATCCACTTGCCTGCCGTAATCCTAGAGCCCTCGCTTTCCCAAGCCAGACACAGTGTCGCCTCTCAAGTGGTCATTATGTTCTTAAATGCGACTCTATTTAGTTGTGATCTTGAGGTAATACTTTCAGCTTAGATCGTAGTAAAAATAAGACTTCCTAGGCCTCGATGGTCACCGTGGAGGCTGTGTGGGAGGGACTATCGAAGTGGCCGGCCACCACCTCCTCCAGCGTCACATCAAACTTGAATATGGGTCGCAGGTCGCTCTTCAGGCGGCAAACCACACCGGCGGAGCCAATGTTCCAGTTCCAGCAGATCATGGCGCAGTTCAGGGCTTCCAAATCGCCCTTCATGGACACCACATTCTAGGGAGAGAAAGAGAGATTATCTAGGGTACTAATCTCTTGGATTAAGGCTAATTACCATGGCCACTGTGTAGTCAATGGAGTTAATCTCCTCGCCTCTTATGACCACCAATTGCGTCTCTCCGTTCTGTTGGTTGAGGAAGCGAACTACCTTCTCCTTGAGGTACTCAGCGGAGGCATAGTCCAGCTTCTGTTTCACGTCCACAAGACCCACCTCATGGCCATTGACCTTCTCCAGTTTAATGTCCACTTGAGGACGGGCACTGCTGTAGAGGATGTACACCATATTGGCCCCAATGCCGCACAGAATGCCATACTCCAAGCTCCAGAACATGCAGGTGATCAGGGTGACCATAAAGGGAAACAGGTCTTTCTCTGGAATAAGTTATAATGGAATTTAATAATTATTTTTAAGTGCAAAGATAATATAATAAAAACTCACTCTTCGACAGCCACATGTCCTTGATCTTGTGCAACTCCACCAGGGATATCATGGCCGCTATAATGATGGCAGCCAGGGTGCACTTGGGTATAAAGTAAAAAGTTTGTGTGAGGAAAGCCAGAGCCATGAGCACCAGGGTGCCAGTCACAGCGCCTCCCAGAGGTGTCTTCACTCCGCTGGCATTATTCACCGCCGTGCGGGTAAAGGATCCGGTCACGGGCATGGACAGCACGAAGCTGCCCATGATGTTGCACATGCCCAGTGCCACCATCTCCTGGGAGGCATCCACTATCTTTCCCTTGGCTGTAAAGAGAGAAATCGTTATAATTAAAGTAAAAAAGAAAGAAAAACCTATTCAAACCTACAAAATGCCTTCGATATGGCCACGATTTCCAGGATCGAGATTAGGGGAATGGAGCCCAGCGAGGCGCCAATTGTGCTGATCATATCGCCAAAGGACACGTACTCTCCATCCACGGTGGTGCTGAAGGGCGGCAGCCGGAAGGGTGGGACTCCTGCTGTAATGTTGCCTGTGACCCGGAAGGGTTGATTTCCATCTCTACTCAGGATATAGGCCAAGAAGGTGCCAAAGATCACAGCCAGGGCATTGCGGGAGAGACCCAGGTACTTCCAGAAGATGCGATTGCCCCACTTGATGTCCTTGACGAGCTGTTAAGGATATTATAAAGATTATTTGGAGGTGTCTAAGTGAAAAGTGTGCTCTCTTCCGCCTCAGTAAGTGAACTGCAGAGGCACTTCCATAAAAAACACTTGAATGGGGAACCGAGCACAAGGTTAATTGGCTTCAATTGGGAAGGGAACAACCCATTAGCGGTATCAATTTGTATATTTAAGCCCCTCTTACCGTCATGAGCAGCAGGAAGACAAGAGACAAGACCCCCAGCAGGGCATCCCAAATCCTTATAGAGCCCAAGTGCGTGAAGAAGTTCTTCCAGGCGGGCAGCAAGTCATTCGAAGGACCTATTAAGTTACGTTTTTCATTAATTGGAACACACTTTAGGATCCTAATCCCAACTTACTGGTTAGACCCACAATATTGTTGATCTGCGCACTCCCTATAGTGACAGCCGCTGCCATGGTGAAGCCTGTGATCACGGGAATCGAGATGAAACGCACCAGCACGCCCATATTGAGCAGACCAAGCAGCAGGACAATGCAGCCAGCCAGGAAGCACACAAGAACAGCATAGTCCGGACTGATGGTGGCGTACTGGTTGACCATCAAGGCCATGATGGCAGTGGTGGCTACACAGGCGACAGGAGAAGATTAGAACTCTAGCCCCAATAAAGGCTATCTACCCTTACCAATGGTGACATCCTTGCAGGAACCGAAGACAATGTAGGTGAAGCAGCCCATAAAGGCGGAGTACAAGCCATACTGCGGCTCAAGACCAGCCACCACGCCATAGGCAATGGCCTGTGGTATAGTGGTCAGGCCCACGGTGAAGCCAGCGATAAAGTCCTGCATGATGTACTCCAGCCGGTAGCGGGGCAGCCAGCTGAGGATCGGGAACTTGCTGGTCACGGTCGCCGGACGACACAGCTTGCGGCCTCCATCCCTGATAAGCGAGCCCAAGCTGGGCAGCTGCTCGCGGTACAGATTGTCTGTGGGGTCCAAAAACAAGCTTGTGATCAGTTTTATGTCCACCACAGATAACCCCTCCCGCCTCTTCCTCTTCGGCTAATCTTCCCTGGCAGCAACAGGGCTCGATCATGCGGCGATCTTGTTTTTATTGACATTGGCCTGGTCATCTTATCGGTCGGGAGCCGGTCGGCTGGACTACCCCACGGAGATAAGCCCGCCCCCCTTGAGATACTCTTTTATGAATTGGCACGTATTTGAAACGAGGCAGTCACTCTCCGATTACAGGCCCACTTTCTCGTCATAAATCCACACTGCTGACCCTGAGCACACCGCGCGCTGCAGCCGGAAAAACCCCGGCGCAACCAGTTACTCACCCTCGTCGGCTCTCATGGCGGAGGATGATGATGCGCTTGTTCCGCGTTCGGAAAACTAACTGAGAACGGGCCGCGATCGGGCGTTCAATATAACGATAGCGAGAGCTTAGGCGACCGCTCAGTGTGCCGCTCCAGACGCGACTGCCGCCGAGAACGGCGTCGGCAACGCTCGTGAGCAGCGCTCACCCGTCGCTTGTTGGCCATATATGATTTACAAGAGCAGGTACCAGTACCTGTGCCAGTACCTGTAGCGGCTTATCTTGTTGGCCAACTTATATTCCAGCGATCAGCAATTACAGAGAGATAACTTTGGCGATTGCTCGGCGGCCCAGACGGCCCTTTAATAGAGCCAAAGCAAAGGCAATCCTATCCTAACTTAATATAATACATGTTCCTTAAATCAAATTACAAGGATGACTCCACCTCGCTGCTCTGCCAGAGCTTGATCTCGTAGTTATTCTGCAGCGCCCCTGTGGCGATCATATTCGCCTTGGGATGGCAGTCGGTGCAGAGCACCTGATCGCCATCGGTGTAAGCCTTCTGGACCAGCTCCTTGGTCTGCAGCTTCCACACGCACAGCGAGTGATCCTCGCTGCCCGACACGATCCAGATGCCGCCCGTGATGGAGAAGTTCGAGTTGATGCAGTAGGCCTCGTTCATATGGCCGCGGTAGGTGCGCAGGCTCTTGGCCCTGACGAAATTCCACAGCTTTAGCGTGCTGTTCAGGGTGGAGGCCAGGATGTACTGGCCGTTGGGTGAGAACTTGACATGGCCCACCGGCGTGTTGTCCGAGTCGATGAGCGTCTTCAGCAGCTGCCCGGTGGATGTGTCCCACACGCGGATCAATCCATCGAAGCTGGCGGTCACGAAGAGAGAGCCGTCGCGGTTGAAGTCCAGCGAGTTAATGGGATCCTGGTGGGCGGACACCACCTTGAGGGTCCGGTAGGTGCGCAGATCCCACAGGCGAACGGTTTCGTCGAAGCCGGAGGAAGCCAGGAGGGTGCCCGAAGGATTGAAGCGGCAAGCGAAGACGTAGCGGCTGTGCCCTATCATGCTCTTCAGACACGTTCCGATGCGGTGGTCCCACAGGCGAATGGTCTTGTCGTCGCTGCAGCTAGCCAAGAGATGCTCCTCCGACCAGGTCACATCATTGATGCCCACTGTGTGCCCGGACAGCGATTGCTGAAACTTGGCGGTGTTTACGTCCCACAGCATGAGGAGCATGTCCGCCGAACTGCTGACCAACTGTCCGCCATCCGGACGGAACTTCAGGGATGTGACGCTTGACTTATGCCCGGGCAAGGAGTTCTTGATGGCATATCCCGGGGAATCGGAATTCGGCATAGGCAAAGGGACCTTGAAGATATCTTCGTCCGCCTGCGGATCGTAGGAGGTTTCGGGCTCCTCGACGGGAATTGATATCTCTGCAGTGTCCATTTCCTCCATTTTGATGGGAAGAGACATCTTGGAAGGCGGGTAGACAGTTTACGTTATATATTTGCGTAGTTTACTGAAATAAATAAATTACCTTTACTAATGTTATTAATAAATTCAAGCGAATAAAGTGACAAGTAAAACATGCCAAGCTTTTTTTTAAGCTTTCCAGCACTGGTTGTCTAAATTGACAGGAAACATGTGATTTCTTCATAACCTTAAAATGCATATTTTGACTCTTAGCTATATAATAAAATAATGATGAAGATATTATATATATCCAATTTACATATAGTTTATAATAAGCTTTGTTCATACACATGTATATATTTAAGATAAAAGCCTGATATACAGCAGCTGTCAGTATCTCCCTCAGATAACAACAAACTAAGTCGATGGATAAGACGCTCTTACTTGCATAAATTTAACATTTTACCTCAATTAAAGCTAAAGAGACTTCAAACAAATATATAAACAAAAACTAAACGCGCAATTTCCATTCATTAAGAACTTTTATTACAACAATATTTGCCCAGCCGAAACAACTGATAATTATTTCGCTTACTATTGCTCTTTCTCTGAATTATTTGCGCAGACAGTCTCGGGCATAAAAAAAATCAGACTGAGAGAGGCGGGCAAACAAGAGCAATTAATTTGCAATGTGTGTCAATATTTGGTGACATTCCGGCCTATTTGTACAGCCCCTGCTGTGTGGCCCAGACTTGTTAACCAAACATTAAACATTGCCGCCAGTATTTGTCACCTAAATTATTTGCCGATTCTGCAAAAACTTACACATGCACATATGGTCAGAACCGGAGAACGGGCGCGATAATAAAGTCAGTGAACTGGCTATTTGGATAATAATTTGGGCTGACGATATTCTGGAATGTATTTCATAATATTTATTTTTAAGTGGGAACACACCCTTACTAGCTATTTAACAACTGTAACTAAACAAAGAATAATATGTATTTTGCCTTATCATTTGGGGGCGTCTTTGGTCTTTGGGATAACGCCTCCCTTTTCGGTGGCATGACTTGAAGGAATTCACAAACAATATAAATAATTGTGGCTATCAGGAGGCGCCCCATAAGTGGAAAGGCCTATTATGTGGACAGCTCTGAAGTTAATACTCGCTTGGACTCCCTTTTTAATCAGGGGTTTCAGTGGTTCTCCTGTGGCATTCATCTTTCGAGCAGCAGAGGAATCTTCGCTCTCTGTGCTGGTAATCCAAAATGACTACTGTCCGGAGTCCTGGTTAAGGGAAGTCTTTGAGAATCCCAGAATTTCAGTGATGATTCGTTCAGCTAAAGAAGTTCACCCTATAGACCAGGAGCTCTCTCTTCCCTTGCATGTTCTTTGCCTGCCGGGATGGGAGCTGCAATTGGATCGGCAGCTACTCCAGAATTTGGCCACTTCGGTGGAGCAGTTTCCCCAGCAGAAGATTGTGATTTATGTAGCCAACGGCTCAGCGGATCGTGCCAGAATGGATGCCCTACTTGAAGCGAGTTCTTTATTACGAATCCAAAACATAGTTGGCCTCTTGGCTGCCGATGAGCAGCTCTACTTCTACAGATACCATCCATATCCTAGCTTCCGAACGGAACAAAAACCTCTTCAATCCTCGCCCATCTTTGATCAGCATTTTCCCAACATGCAGGGTCATCCACTGATTGTGATGCCCGACCAGTGGCTGCCACGTTCCATTCTCTATGAGGACAGACGTACGGGTAAGCAAATCCTGGCCGGATCCGTGGGTCGCTTCATCCACGTTCTGGCCTGGAAACTGAATGCCACACTGCAGCTTGCTCAGGCGGTGACCCCTGGACGATTCCTCCATGCAAACGAGCTTCGGGAGCTGGGCAAAGAGATGTCCATTGATGTCCCGGCCAGCATGTCAATGCTGGAGCGCGGAGAGCAGTTGCCACGCACCAGTTATCCCCTGGAGCTGACCCACATTTGCCTGATGATACCTGTGGCCCAGGAGATTTCGCTAAGCGACATCTATTGGCACCTAAGCAGCGTTAACAATATGCTACTGGCCGCCACCGTTGTCTACGCCTTTGGCTTGGTGCTGTGCCTCCTGCGGCTGTTGAGGAGCGGCGATGTCCGTCTCGTGGACTTTCTCCTGAACGACAGAGCCCTGCGTGGGGTTCTGGGCCAGTCCTTCAGGCTGCCCTGGCCAAGGAGAGGGTGTTCGAGTCGATGGATCTACCTGATGCTGGGCATCGTGGGTCTCAATGTGAGCAGCATCTTTGAGGCGGCTCTGGAGACCATGATGGCGCATCCTCCGCGTGAGTTTCAGGCTCGTAGCTTCGCTGATCTTGAGCGCACGCAAATGCCGCTGGTGACCACGCCCGAGGACGAGCACACTGTGGTGGACAGGCACATCAACCTGCTGGTGGTGAATGTGAGCGAGTACCACCACCTGAGGAGTGGCGGCAACGCCAGCAGTGCCTACTTCGCCTCTCGCCTCCACTGGACGCTCTTTAGTGAGCAGCAGAAGCGGTTCACCCGGCAGCTGTTCATCTACTCCATGGACGCCTGCCTGTGGTCGCTGGCCCTGCTCTCGTTCCAGTGGCCGCAGAGCTCTGGGTTCGCCGAGCCCGTCAGCAAGCTGATCCTGGAGATAAGGGCCAATGGGTTGTACCAGTTCTGGGTGGGAATGCATCACTACGACATGACTGAGGCGGGCTTGGCCAGCCTAGAAGATCCCAACCTCAGGGAGGGCGTCCAGGGGTCTTCTGCACTGCGGCTGGGTGACCTACAATGGGCGTGGCTGGCCTACGGCGTGCTCCTCGCTGTTTCCTCGCTACTCCTAATGCTGGAAGTATTCTGGCGAAGACTGGGACATATGATTCACGCATTTAATCGACAATTCCACGAATCTCACAACAATTATGGAACAAATTAACACTTTAACGAATAAAAATTTAAATTACGTAAGCTACTCGTCGTCATCGATGATCTCGATGGGCGACTTTGATTCCTCGGGATCGTCCTCGCTCTCCATGTCGCTCGTGGGATTCTTCAGCTCCTCAATCTCGTCCTTGAGGTCTTCTATTGCCTCCTCGTAGCGACGCTTTTGGGAGGCGAGCTGTGGAAGACGGGGATTAATATGGGCTAACCTATATTCCCAATGAACTGGACGCACCTTGAAGTCAGCTTCTCGTTGGGCAATCAGCAGCTTCTTCTCGCACTCCTCCTCGTGCTGCTTCTTGTTGTTCTGGATTATCTCCAGGTACGTCTCGCTGAGCTCCTTGCGCAGCTTCTCCTCGAGCAGCTGCATCTGCAGCACATGATCGTACCTGAGGCGCTCGATTTCCAGCTGCAGATTCACGTTCTCGTCCTCCAGTTTCTTGGTATACTCGCCGCTCTCGTCGGAGGCCATTTTCGAGAACTCCATGAAGCCGGCGTAACTGATGCGATGCTGCTTGATGACTGGCTCCTTGAACACAATATTCTTGGCAATGGAGGCGAAGTTCAGGACATTCAGATTCTCCTCGTAGTACTTGTCCACAGGCGTCACCGTGACGATCATGGCCAGCTTCTCCTTGCCCAACAGGGCCGCCTGCAGCAGCATGGTCAGCTTGGAGTCGCGATAGGGGATGACATCGGCGTTGTGCTTCTTCTTCTGCGCCGTGCTGGCCGCATCCAGACAACGGCCCAGAACCATCAGCGATGTGTTGATGTTTTTGGCCTCCTTGAGACGGAGGCCGGTGGTGCCAGTGTTATTCACCCGCTCGGAACCGGCCAGGTCGCAGAACTTGTACGAGCTCTGGGTGGTGATGCCCGAGCGGTTGTATTTGAGTATATCCACTGTAAACACGCAGTGCGAACGACTGGAGTTGGCGTTCACAGAGGTGGCGGCGTATGTGGAACGCTGCTGGCCCAAACGCAGCAGACGCAGCGCCTCCTCGCTGCTCTTCACGAAGACGCTGGTCAGCCCCTTGACAAACACATGGCCCTTATTGCACACGACCTTCAGGTTCTTGCGCGGCACCTCGCCCAGCTTGGCCTGCTTCGGCGGAATGGCCAGCAGGTCGTGCACCAGCTCGTTGTAGATCTCCACGAAGGACACCCACACCAGTACGGACTCGTCGCTGGTGGCCTTCGCCTCGAATGTGTGATCTTCGTTGATCACCTCCTTCAGTCGCTGGTAGGGGGCGCCCATGTCGGGACACAGATCCAGCAGCTTCTTGCGTATCTGTAGCTCCTTCAGGGAGGCGTCGTCCTGCAGGAAGACGATGCAGCCGTTGATCAGCTTCAGCTTGGGCGAGTGGTACACGCTGTCCTTGCAGAGGGTGAAGATGTTCTCCAGGGCGCGGGGAATGATGCCAGCGCTCACATCGTCGCCTGGCGAAGGGTTCGTGTTAGTAGTTGGCTCAGGGGAAGGCGCTGTACAGGCCACTTACCGAGCAGGGTGTACGTTTTTCCCGACCCAGATGTGCCGTAGGTCATGATGGTCACGCACTCCTCCTCGCAGATCCTGGGGCCCACGCAGGTGTCGTATATGTCGCGCTGATCCACGTAGCTATCGAAGATGGAGGTGAAGCCGAAGTGCTTCTCCATGCGGTTCACATTGTTGCTGGTCGAGTCCACCTTGTAGCTGGTGATGAGCACGTTCCCGTCATTCGAAATGGAGTACGCCTTTGAGACGTCGCTCACGGGACGCAGGCGCAGGAAGACCTGCGGCCCTGTCTCCGCGCTCGTACTTTCGGAGGTGCTTGTGGCGGTGGACGCGCCTTCGACGGCACTCGCTGTGTACTCGTACTCCGTTTCCGAGCCCTCGGAAAAGCTGTCCTCCTCCGCCGACTCCTGGATGTTCTCGAACAGACGCATCTTTTTGTTGGGGCGCGGGCGGAAGCGTCGGTCGATGGAGGGTTCGCGGGCCACCAGGAAGGAGCGCACCTCCCGCTTGGGCAAGTTCGAATTGATTTGGGTGTCCATCATGCGCCGTGCTCTGGTAATGTAGGATTTTTGTTTATTGTGCTTCCTTTCGCGCGAATTTTCAGACGCCTTACCAGGGCTGGAAACTGTTTTGAGAGCTAGAGCCAGGGCTGCCGGGTTTTCGATAGATTTTATCTACGACCACTACGATCTATCGAAATGTTACTCGGCGGAATTAATCGAAATTCAAAATGTCCTTACCAGCGCCCGGAACAAGGGAATTGCACATTCGACGAGGCAAAGGCTGCCAGCGATGGTGCCGTGTCTGTCCTGGAGCACTACCCACAGGCCACTCCACCGAAATAGGGCAAACTGGGCGAGATGCCGAGCCAGAACCTGAAGGTCTTGTGTAATAGGGGCTAGATATGCGTCAAGGGGGCTGAGCCGTCGTCGAAAAGAGCAGCGATGAGTCGCTGCGCTTCCTGCCCTTGGGCCAGGAGTGTTTCGAATAGGTCGTTTACCTGGGTGAACACCAAATCCAGCCGCTCACACAGCGTGTATACAATGAATATACTGAAGTACAACTTATGCCTAACCTTCCAAAGCTCGTACAAATTCTGCGGTATGGGGGATCCGTGCGAGTCAATAGCACCAGCACCACCACTGGCCCGCCTCTCAGGGAGGCCAAGAACATCAACAAATCACTGATAACTTTGGGCCGTGGTCTGGGTGCGACCAGCACGGCGCAAAAGAAGAAATACGGCGTAGTTATTCTGTATCGCGACACCAAGCTAACGATGCTGTTTCAGCCGGTCCTGATGCGCAAGGAAAAGTTGGCCATGCTTGTCATGGTCACTCCTGCAGACGAAGACCATGAGTGGAATCAGGATGGCCTGAACATAGCCTCCATCGCCAAGAACATTGTGTCCCAGCGCCCGTGGATCAAGCAGCATCGCCTCAGCTAGGCCGGCTTTCTGGAGTTCGCGAAAAAGACTTCCGACGAGGGGCGCGGAGTACAACAAGATAATGGGGTAAGAGATCGTGAACCTGCAGCTGAGCGCGTAAATTAAAATGCGAAAATAATTTTACCTAAATGAGTGTACTTACAAGACAACTACAATATCTTTTCATTTTACAACGAACTAATCATCTCGGGCAATAAAACCCGATGTGATAAACACTGGTTTGAGCTTTACAAAATTATAATAATTTAGAAAAGAAACTTTTTTTTTATCAAAAACGAAACACGTAAATAATTTACATTTTTTCAAACGAGGCACAGAAAAAACAACCTTCACACACGAGAGCTGAGACGAAAGTGACTCCTTTAACTTTCAACGTAGTGCTTGTCAGCTTTTCCAGAACCTGGCCCAATATATGACAGGACGATACCAGGATCCCCTGATTAAAATCCGAGTCTAAACTAGGACCAGACCTGGTCACAAGCAAAGACACTAGAAGTACTAAGATAAGTAACGACCTCTTACGCTGTCCCGCTCTCTTGCTCACAAATTTGAGACAAATTTAAGGGGCATAACTATAGAAGCCTCTTCGAAAGAACTGACCTCTTTCAAGGACTCTATTTGTGCTGTCTGTGTGTACACACGGATTTGTCTGCATTGATACAGCCTAAACGAAAAATGCGTATGCGTTCGGCGTCTTAGTACTTCTAATGTCTTTGCCACAAGGGTGCCTCTCTTGATGGCCATAATCTTAGTAAATAAATACCCTTTCGACCAAAAAATAAAGCCAACATATTTTCACTGTTTGTAATATGCATATCTCAAAATATGTAATCTTTGTTAGTTCAGTTACACTTGCTAAATAGTTAATACAATAGTTAATGGTGTGTGGTGTGTGTGTGTTCGCGTTACATTCGAGTTGATTTACAATTATTTGTCCATTGTTTCCTGCTGCAAATAAATATTACAAAATAGGTAGTAAAAATAAATAGGTATTCATGCATGCGCCTTAATTGTACGTGTTTTGTGTGTATATAATTATATATATATGTCTGCTTTCTCTAGGTACTTAGTCACGGTGAACGATGAACCAATTGCGTTGCATCTGGGAGAAAAGAGAGAGAGCAAAGAAAGAGCGAGAACAGATTGCACTTAGGGGGTTAGGGTGAGAGATTAAGGACTCAAAAAGAGAGAGATTCGAGGTTCGAAACGAAGTACATCATGGAGATCGCCGGTTAAACTAAGGTATCATATATCTTTTAGCCTAAACACAAGGTTAATTTGCACTAAACGGAATGTTAAATACACAGAGAGAATGTCACGAGATTGATCTACTAACCAGAGGGTTAGCCGCTGGTTATAACAAAAATAAATCAAATAAAAACACAAATAATTTCGAGAGAAGCTCAGATGACGCTGCTGAGATTCGAGACCGGTCCGGGTGCCGGGTTGTTCTTCTGCGGCGTTGTGGTCGGCGTCGTGGCCAGGCCGCCATTGCTTATTCCGCCATCCAGCAGCTGGAGCAGCCTTTGTCGCGTCCGCTTGTCGCTGACACAGATGCACTGAATCAGATTGGTCAGCTGCTTGACGGAGTACTCGTCGCCCAGGCGCTGCTGCTCGATCCACTGCTCGAACTGCTCGGGCGCAAAGTAGTAGGTCTTGATGAACACATCCACGTAGGAGCGATGCTGTGGGTACTTTTGGTTTGAGATCAGCTCCAGGAACGACATGAAATTAGCAAAGTCCAGCTGCATGAGGGCTCGTCCGCCCGCCGAGCATTTCTTGACATTGGAGAAGCTTTAAAGATTCAAATTAAAGGGGGAAAGGAAGGCATTAAAGGGAATAAGCACGCACCCCTCCACCAGCAGATGAGTGGCCACATGGGCCATGGAATTCCACACAGGCTTGCTGGGCACCGGTACCTCCTTGGCGGTTTCCTCCAGGCACATGGCGAAACTCTGTATGTTCTGTAAATATGGATTTTAGGATTAGCTTAGAGATTTCCTTGACTTATCGCTATTCCCATCCTTACCCTGTTCAGCACATCGCTGTAGCTGCTGTGCTGGTGTATCACATGATTCACATCCCACTTGACCTTGGCCATCTGAGCCAGAATCGCTGACAAATCGATGACGCGCGATGTGACGCACGTGTAAACGGGTTTGGCCAGATCCAGCATATAGTCGCTGTACTCCAGGTAGCTGCTTAGCAGGGGACGCTCGGCGAGAGGCAGCAAATGGTTGAGATAATGCTGGAGAATGTGGAACTGCTGGAGCATGCTTCGCCCCGCCTCCACCGCCACGATGCGCTGCGACAGGCCGTAGAGGGTGTCCGGATTGGCCAGCTCGTTGTTGGCCTGCAATAGAACGGAATTCATGAAACTGCATCTGCTTAAGCCAAACAAAGAGCTTCCTACCAGCGAGGAAAAGTTAAGGGGCCATAGCTTGATCTGCGGCAGGACATTGACCTCCACCGAACGCAGGCGTTGCTCCAGTCGCGGCGTATGCAAATTATCCGTGGCCACCAGCTAAAAAGAGTTTATATTTCAATAAAAGAAAGGCTTCAAGTCAGCAAAATCCCTCACCGCATCCTTGCCAAAGATCTCGTGCACGGCGTAGGCATAAAAGTCAATCAGCTCCAGCATGCTGGCCACAATCTTGGGCGAGATGCAGTGCAGCAGCTTGCACATCTGCAGATATCTGCCTATGCAGCGCAGGACATTCAGGGCCGTGTTGTTCACCAGCAGTTGGCTGCAAGCAGAGATATATATCAGACCGATTCAGGGCGAGATCGAGACTCTACTCCTACTTGTTGGTGTCGTCAAACTCCTTGCTCTGCAGGCTTTTCTGCTCATCGTCGCTCTCCTCGCTGAAGTAGCACGAGGCCTCGTCCACAATGCCCGAGAGAATGTCCTCCTCCAGCATGGCGGCGTCCAGACCGCCGTCAAAGGGCGAGCTCTTCTCAGAGAACCTTAGAAAGTAGCCATAGGAACCGTAGATGGAGCTGCCGCCGCCATCCTGAGAGTGCACGGACACCAGCTCGTCGCAGTTATTGTTGCTGATGGGGGAGTTGTTGGCGGAGGAGGCCAGCAGGGCCGTTGTCGGGGATTTGTGGCGTCTCAGAGTGTGCCGAACCGATCGGAAGTCCTGCCGGGAATCAGGTATAAGCATCAAATAGGAATAATTGGCTGCTGTTACTCACCGGCAGCTGGAGAATGTGCGCAAACGAATCCACCTGCGTCCAGGACTCGTTGTCCAGGAACAGACAGATCTCCTCCACGCAGCAGATGTGGTAGCGCCGGAAGAACTCCTCGCTCTGCTGCTGCATCGTCTCGATTAGCTTCTCCGACTGCTCGCCGCAGAACTCCAGGCCGACCTTCTTCAGGCGCTGCACCACGGACAGCACCTGGATGAACTGGTCGTACTTGAGCGTCTTTAGCTTGGCCGCCTGCAGGAACAGGCACACCTTGGTCAGGATGTCGTTCCACACGCGCGACTGTCCCTTCTTCAGCTTCTGCTGAATGTAGAGGTCGGGCGAGTCCTCCTCGTCCTGGGCGTACAGCTTGTAGTTGTTGTGCCACATCACCACCTGGTAGTAGGAGGCCAGGATGGTCCAGAAGGTCTTGCAAAGGCTGATCAGGCAGGGCAGGAGCTTGTCCAGGCTCAGCTGCTCGCACAGCTGCTCGTAGAGCGGCTTGGCCTGGTCGTCCGGCCCGGGATCGCTGTAGCCGCGCAGAACGGCATTCACCGAGGAGTGGATGGCCGAGATGTAGTTGATGTGCAGCTGGTCCATAGCCATCAGCGACTTGTTGGCCAGTTTGTAGGCCTCCTGCAGCTTGGCATACTTGCGCCCGTCGAAGCCCAGGACCATCTCGTTGAGCACCGTGTCCAGCTGGAACTCCATGAGCAGCATGGTCTCCTGCAGCTTCTTGGAGAGCGACTGCACGCAGTTGAACTGCATGTAGGCCTCCGCCGAGCTCTTGCACTGCAGCAGCAAAGCGATGGCGGCGCTATAGTTGTGATCCGCCAGCAGCTTCTGCACCTCCACGTCGGTGGTGCGCTGAAGGGGATTAAGTATGGTTAAACTGGCTCACAGAATGGGCACTATCACCTCTTACCAGCTTCTTAATGGCCACCAGGGTGTCCAAGACCTCCTTGAGCACCTCCCGCTTGCGGTAGCTGGCCAGGATCTCCAGGCTCGTGGTCGTCAGGTTGGTGCGGGCAAAGTTCAGGTAGGATCTCGCCTTCTGGCACGTCCACAGCGACTCCTCCAGCTTCTTTTGTGTGTCATTGATGGCCGCGAACTCGCTGCTGCAAGCGTTCCGCTGCTCCAGTATGTTCTGCAGAACCTGTTTGGTCAGAACCTTCTGCTGGGTGCGCAGTTGTGCAATTGTGACCTCGATAAGCTCGTTGTCGATGCCGTCGTTAAGCACTTTCTGCGGGAGATTCCAGATTGCGGGAGCAGTTAGTGGGCGCGGCGGCTTCCAGCTGCTAGCGCTGGCTTACCTTGAGCTCGTACAGCTGCGGATTGCTGTCGGGGCTGTAGTAGCACTGCTCGATGCCCTCCAGGATCTCCTGGTCCGACTTCTGTCCGTTCGTTTGTCCCGTGGCGGCGGCCGCGTCCGTGGCATCCGCTTCGGGGCTGGGCGAGGTGTCCGTGGTCACCGTTTGGATGAAGTAATCCGAAAAGCCCATGGCAGGAATTTTCATTTGTCGGTTCGTCTGTGTGTGCGTGTGTTTGGTGGGCGGAACAGGGCGATTGCAGGTGGGGAAAGTGATTACTTCCGGCCATTGCTCAATTGGGCGGCTACTGCTTACCTGTTTGTGCAGCAGGTCCATGAATTTGGTCTTGAATTCGTCCATTTTGGCCTTGGAGTTCTGCATGTTTCAGCCATGAAGAGGAAAACGCAACAAAAAACACACAAAACTTTTCCCAACAGTGCAATGGGTCGTGAGTGGCGCTCGTGATTGTATCGATTTATCGATTAGGGGTACTCTGCCAGCCAATCAGCTGTTTCGTGCCTTATTGCTGTTCTTACCAGCCTGGTCACACTGTCTGGGTTAATGTTAATTTTGTTTGCCAATTTTTTGTCGAGTTTTCTGTTGAGGAATGTCCACTGGTCGCCTGGAGGAACCAAAGACTGAAAGATGCGCATCTGCATGGTGTCGGACTTCTTCTACCCGAGCATCGGCGGGGTGGAGGAGCACGTGTACAACCTCTCGCAAATGCTGCTCAGGCAGGGCCACAAGGCAAGTGTCCCGAGAACGAAGAACCATAAAGATAACGATTTTTATTTATTACGCTTTCTAATCCTTAGGTGGTGGTGCTGACCCACGCCTATGGCGACTGCAGTGGCGTCCGCTATGTAACGGGCGGCATGAAGGTTTACTATCTGCCCATCAAGGTCTGCTACAACCAGTGCATCCTGCCCACTGCCGTCTGCAATGTGCCCATGCTAAGGGCGGTGCTGCTGCGGGAGCGTGTGGATGTGGTCCATGGCCATTCGGCCTTTAGCGCTTTAGCGCACGAGGCCTTGATGGTGGGCTCCCTGCTGGGCTTGAAGGTAAGGCTTAAGCGAGCCAAGAAACCTCCGATTTAATGCTCTTCTCCCTGCTTGCAGACCGTCTTCACGGATCACAGCCTGTTTGGCTTCGCGGACCTCTCTGCCGCCCTGACCAACAACCTGCTGGAGGTCAACCTGGGCATGGTCAATCATGCCATCTGTGTGTCTCACATCGGCAAGGAGAACACGGTCTTGAGAGCGCGGGTGGCCAAGCATCGTGTCTCGGTTATTCCCAATGCCGTGGACACCGCCCTCTTTACCCCCGATCCTCAGCAGCGGCCCAGCAATGGCACAAGTGAGCGGGAGCAGCAAATCGGTCTTATTGCCTTGATTTTAACCCTTATCCCTTGCAGTTAACATTGTGGTGGCCTCGCGCCTCGTCTACCGGAAGGGCATCGATCTGCTGGCCGGCATTATTCCACGCTTCAAGAACATTCCCTACGTGCACTTCATCATTGTGGGCGACGGCCCCAAGCGGGACCTGCTGGAGGAGATACGCGAGAAGACCAACATGCAGGACCGCGTGGAGATGGTGGGCGCTGTGGAGCATGCCCAGGTGCGCGATCATTTGGTACGTGGCCACATCTTTGTGAACACTTCCCTGACGGAGGCATACTGCATGGCCATTGTGGAGGCAGCGGCCTGCGGCCTGCAGGTGGTCTCCACCAGTGTGGGCGGCATTCCCGAAGTGCTGCCCAAGAGCTTGATATTACTGGCAGAGCCGGAAATCGACGCCATATACACGGGCATTTTGGTGGCCATCGAGAGGCATATGCGGTGCTCCTTTAAGGTCAGTCCCCCGGCGGCGTCGGCGGCGGCTTCGGCCAATGGTCACGTGCCCACGGAGGCGAATGGACGGGGCAAGCGGCGACGGAACAAGGCAAAGGCAAAGGCATCCACAACTTCCCTGCCACAACCCCCGCCGGTTCTGGACCAAAAGGGCCACACCAAGCCAGTGCTCTGTCCCTACAGATGCAACGAGCTAGTGGAGACGCTCTACAACTGGGAGGATGTGGCCCTGCGCACAGTAAAGGTCTACGATCGCGTCCTGCAGGAGCGCTCCTTCACCACCAGCGAGCTGGTGTACGCAGTGTGGCAGCACGGCTCCTGGTTCTTGGTCTTCTTCGTGGTGGCCCACTTCATGATGCGCCTGCTGGAGCTTTGGCGGCCGCGAAGGCGCGTGGAACCGGCCCAGGACATGCCACGCTCGCCCAGCTAGCGATACCAAAACGGATACCCATTCCCTTCCATCAACTAGCCGAAGTCGTAAGCATTTGCTCCTGCTGTCACCTCGGTTGGGAGTTCATTAATTGCCCACATAGACGTGGGCGCAGCCATAGATACACTGTCATCCTAAATTACCTGCCAAATCCACTGTTATGGAGAACAACCCGTCGCAGCCCGCGCTCCTGGCTCAGAGCTCTTCCACGAATATGTTCCACGATGAGTCCCCCTTGCCGCAGCGGAATGTGAAGACATGTGAGTTCCACCGCGTACCATAAGCCCGCCGGGGACTGAAGAGCGTGTTCCTCTCCCTCGCCTGTTCCCCTCCCTCCCGCCAGCCGAGAATAAGCCGCCTACTTGCGCAGAGAAGACCATTTATGCGCTGTCGATGGTTATGGTCGCCATTCTGTTCCCCTGGTCCCTCCTGTTCTGCATTAGGGTCATGAACGAGTTCCAACGCGGCGTGATATTGCGCCTGGGTCGCCTGCGTCCCAAGCCACCCAGCGGACCCGGCGTCATCTTCGTGCTGCCCTGCACCGACGAACTGCGGATAGTGGACATACGCACCAGCTCGTTCGATCTGGAGCGACAGGCGATCCTCACGCGGGACATGGTGACAATCAGCATCGATGGCGTGGTGTACTTCAGCATCAAGAGCCCGTACGACTCCATAATGCAGGTGTACGATGCCCAGGATGCCGTCGAGAAGCTGGCCATGACCACGCTGCGGAACGTGGCCGGCACGCACAAGCTGATGGATCTGCTGTCTTCCAAGGAGTATCTGTCCAGCCAAATTGAGGCCATTCTCTATGCCACCACGGAGGCGTGGGGTGTGCGTGTGGAGCGTGTGGAAATGTAACTATTTTCGGGTTTTTGAGCCGGATTTTTCATCAGCCTTGTCTTCGTCCGGCAGCAAGGAGATCTTCATGCCCGACCAGCTAAAGCGCGCCCTGGCCGTGGAACAGGAGGCAATGCGAGAGGCCAAGGCCAAGGTGGCCGCTGCCCAGGGCGAGCGGGATGCGGTCACGGCGCTGAAGGAGGCGGCCGACATCATGGAGACCAATCCGATAGCCCTGCAGCTGCGCTACCTGCAAACCTTGAACACCATATGCAACGAGAACACCAGATCCTATGTCTTCCCCTTCCCCGTGGACATAGTGAAGAGGATGATGAAGTGACTGCCATTCTTTGTATTGAAATATAATATAATTTAACGATAGGTAAAATGGGAGGAATGGTTTAAGAGAGTTTGTGGTGCAACAACTAGTCCATCCTTTAATTCCAGCAATGCTTTATGCCACAAAAAACCTCTATTAGATTCAATTAAGATGGGTCAATTAGAATTTCGTATTTAAAGCTAAAAACTAGAATTAAATAAGGTATTTTATCAGGACAGCCAAAGTACATATGTGCTCATTAGAATTACGAACCAAGCAAATAACTTACTTTATTATGATTAATCAAACATTAATATAAACAGGAATTCATGTATGATTAATGCTATAAATAAATTAATACGAAGTATTTCTGTGAGCATGCATTATAATTAATTTTAGAAACAATTTATAATTTAATTTTCATATTTAAACCTGTTCTTTCTTTCGCTTTTTACGGCTTTTGATTAGCGGTTATTTCAAAGTCCAAAAGTGTGGCAACTCTGCGGCTGGCAATACAGGGCTGCCAGAGGCTTCGCGCCAACCCTGCATATAATCAATGCGCTGCAGCCCTGGCTTATTTGGGAAAAAAATTAAGAGGGAGCAGCAGCGGAGAGACGGGAGATAAATTAATTAGCTACTGCTACCACATAACCCGCGGCGCTCCACATATAATAAACCCGAACGCAACTCGTAAGCACAGACCCGCCAGTTAGATTGCTAGATTTCCAGTTGCCAACCAGGGTCAAGGTGAGCAGAGGCGCAGCGATGACTGATGGCCACCTGAACGTCTGACATTGGCAGCGGATTTTGGTTATATTTCGGTTGCATTTCGATTCCAGATCGCTGCTGGGTGAGGACGATGGCCGAACTGGTGCGGGACTGGCTGGCGGACTACCAGCGGACGCGGGGCCAGCCGGCCGAGGCGGAGGCGTTCGTTGTGGAGCACGAAACGGACCCCGAGATCGCCGAGGCCATCTTCACCATCTTCAACGAGCGGCAGCGCAATGAGGCCATGGTCCACGACATCTGCCAGCAGCTGCTGGCCTTCTACCGCTCGCCGGAGCTGACGCTGCACAAGTTTCCGCTGCAGTTCATCCCGGTGCTCATCTACACGTACCTGCACTCGGTGGCCGGGGGCGATAAGAAGGCCGCCCGCGGCGTGGAGACGCTGCTCATCTGCATTTACAACGGCGAGGTGTCCACCGACGATGGCGGCCAGCGCGTGGTGGCCTTCCGAATGCCCATCCTGGCCCAGACGTCCGTCTACCACGAGCTGAAGAACCTGCCCATGACGGACCTGCGGCGCTGGGAGGAGAACTGCAACCGGGAGGTCAAGTGGGGTCCGCACCAGCGCATCGAGTCGATCCACGCCCAGAACCGCATGCGCATCCTCACGGCGCTGCTGTTCTGCTACAACCAGCAGGTCAGCCAGACGCAGAAGTCCTCGCTGCTCCACCTGTGCCGCGTTACGTCGCAGCTGGTAAACCAAGGCTTCACTACGAAGTCTGGCCACGGCCACCGCATGAGTTATGGGTGAGGATCTCCCCTTGCACCCCCAATGCGCGCTCAAGTACTTAACCCTCCTCCATTTGCAGCTCCGATCCTGCAACGGGCACCCCTTTCCCGAAACCCTCCTCGCCACGCATTCCACTGTCCGCCGCCTTCCTGATCGAACTGGTGCACGCCATCTACTTCGCCATGTTCAATGGCTACGGCACGATTGCCATCCAGACGCTGGACGACATCCACAACCGGGCCACCTACGAGATGTACTCGGAGCTGATCCTGGTGACCAGCGCGGTGCGCAACTCGCTGCACGCCAATCCTTCCGGTCAGCCCAACGACGGGCCCATGGGCCTCAGCGTGGCCCTGACGCCGGCCACCACCACAGTGACCACCTCGGTGTCCAAATCCATGATCACGAACGCCTCCTTTCGCACGAAAAAACTGCCCGACGACATACCCATCCAGGTGCTGGACCTCACCATGCAGCAGGCGCCGCAGCAGCTGGCCAGCGTCACGGAGGAGGCGGAACCCGGCTCCAAGGAGTCGCCGTCGACCAAGGAGAAGGAGAGCTCCGGCACGCGCACCTCCATCATGCGGCCCAGCATGGAGGGCATCAAGGCGCAGGCCCACAAGGCGCTGATTGCCGGCTTCAAGAAGTCCAAGGACAAGGAGAAGGAGAAGGACAAGGAGCCGCCGAAGCCGCCGCAGCGCAAGTTCGACAAGCACACGCAACGCAACTCGCTGCTCCAGCTGCAGGCGGAGAGTCCCAGTGCGAACTCCAGCAGTGGGGACACTGGCGGCGATGTGCTGCCCCTGCAGACGCTGTCGCTGATCAACGAGAACGGCAGCAACAGCTTCAGCGTGGACAGCGACCTCAACGACGGCGGCGGTGTCATGGGCGTGAATGCCACGCCCCTGCCCGCGCTGAGCAGCACCACCAACTCGGTGACCAGCAGCGATCTGCTCACCAAGAGCTTCGACTCCAGCATCGAAATGGCGCCGCTGGGCCACAGCAGCAGCAACGGCGGCAAGCTGGCCGAGCACGGCCTGGCGGCGGAGTAGGGCGGGTGTGCAAGCCGCCAATAAGCCAAATCCAAGTATCAAGTATATATATACGGATATATATATATATTATATATATATTTACAAGCATTGCAAGGGCTCTCCGGCGTTGGTAAGTCTCCTTTTTTTTCACAAAAGCAATGATGACCAGGAGGAGCCTGCCGCTCCTTCTCGACCTATAGAGGACCACCAGCGCCCGCCCCTACTATATATATATACATATATGATGTATTCGCCACCTCAACCGCTGTGTATTAGCCGAAACCGAAACCCGAACCCAAGCCGGGGGCGGCAGGAGAGTTGATTTGAATTTAAGGATTAAGGATCGTTTGAGTTTGTTGAATTTGAAGATGGGTTTTCTTAGTTGTTCGCATTGTATATGTATTATCTATCGTATATATTCCAAAGCCCAATTGTTGGTTAGGCTAAGTGTTGCTAGGACGTCACAACAATTATATACAACACCCGGAAACCGGAACCCGAACTCGAACCCTCTGAGGCATGCAAATTGCCTCAAATTAGGGGGGAAATGATGCTCCACTAGCTACACACACACATCCCGGTGCATTTCACTTGTTTTAGGGTACAGGCAGCACATACATTCGGCCATTCGGTGGCAACTTCAATTGAATTCTACAGGAACCCGGGATAAGTTTTGTCACTTATTAGCATGTATACTAGAGGTGGAGAAAGATCGATTTTAATCGATCGCAAACTTCGATTATTCTCCATCTCTAATATATACATATATACAGGCATGTGTAAACTAATATATACATACATACAAAAATATTTATTGAACGTTGACTTGAACCATGTTATTGATTTAAAATAAATACAACAACTAAATACGTAGCTCCGACTTCTTTCGAAACTTTCCCTGCAGGAAGATGCGCGGCACATCCACGCCCTCCTTGAGATTGAGCGTCCTGCGGTGCACGTAGGCATTGTCTATTACCTCGAAGCCAGTCTCCTGGAACAACTGAGACACCTCCTGCTCCGCGAAGAAGTAGCTGCGCGTCCCATCCTGACGCACATACAGATTCTCGGCTATCTTGTTGCCCGGCTTGAAGCGCAGCTGCGCCATATCGTACAGCCCATAGTCCCGGAACAGCACCAGGCCGCCGGGCTTGAGTAGCTTCCACAGATTCAGCACCACATCCCTGAATTTCTGCGGATGTATGGCCGAGAGCACAAAGATCAGGGTGCAGACATCAAGGCTTCCCGCCGATATGTGCTCGTGCACCTGTTGCGTCGTAATGTCGCACTGGAAGGCGGTTATATGGCTGGGATCGTAAAGCGGATTAGAGCGCACGAAGTCCACGGCTCGGGGTGAGAAGTCGCAGGCGTAAAAGTAGAATCTGGCCCTGCTGAAGCAACCTTCCTCGCTGGTCTGCTCCTCGAGGAGCGGGAACACGAGGTTGCCCACGCCGCAGCCCACTTCGAGGAGCGTGCGCTTGTCGCCGCTTGACTCCTGGTCCAGCAGCTCCTGGAACTCCCGCGTGGTCCAGTGGCGGTCCTTGAAGAAGCGCGTCTCATTCCGCTTGTAGAATATGTCCCAGTTCCGCTGGGCATCTATTTCCAGCTTATTGGCCTTGAATTCGGTCACGAAACCACGTTTGTTTTGGTCCTCCAACTTTTGTTTTTCCTCTGCGGTTAGCTCCTTGGTTTGGGTGGTGAACACATCCGGTTCTAGGGGATCCTGGAAGAGTGTTAGTTATTAATTTTAGCTTATTAGGGAGTTTTAGTAGGAGATTTACTTACCATTTTTTTTATTCTTCGCTGGGGCTTATAATTTGAACATAAATTGATGAGTTATTTTGACTTTAACATTAGGTCACCACAAATAGCTTATTTCTCAGTTATTAAAGCTCTTTTAATTGATAATTCATGCGTTTAAATGATTTAATTTACAATTTGAAGGCACGTAAACACTTGAACAGCTGACACTCATGGGAGTAGTCAAAGAGATCCAATGGGGATCAACTTTATTGTTGTTTATAAAAAAAAAATCATGTTTCCGCTTATTACAAACAAAAGTAAACATTTATATACAATGTAAATACTTAAAATCTTTATTTATTTATTGGTAATTATCTTTAAAACAATACTAAATCAAGACCCCTAACCCCAAATTTCTTTTCCCTCGCCCGATAACCGCAATCGATTATTATCAGACCACCGATAGCTTCAGCCAGCAATCGGAATTTAAATTTCCAGCAACGGTTTGCCCACTGACTGACTGAAAATAATTCCTTTATTGCCTTCGAGAGATTCTTATAATTTATAAAGCGAACATTTTGAATACAGCCATTAGGAAAACAAACAAATAACAAAAGCGAAATGAAAAGCAATGTGTATTGCTTTGTCTTTGGTTTCAGGAGGGCACATCCAATGGGATGTCCCGTCATCGTGGCTCCCAGAGCTCTATCTGCCCATAATGGTGGGTTCATCGGCCATGGCCACTTCGTCGTTCGGAGCCTTGGCTCCCTTCTTCTTGCCCGAGTACCAGAGGAACATAACACCGCACAGAATATTGTCCACGAACGTGAACCAGGCCAAGTAGACTCCGTAACCATAGCTAGAAAATAGGATTAACCTCAGAAAAGCACTTAGATCACTCCATTTGGAACTCACGTCAGTTCGGCGCCATCCGGATACGCGTAGAAGAGATGGTCCTTGGTGTAGTCAATCGAGGAGAAAAGCACCTGGAGCACCACCAGCGCTGTGGAGGCGGCCACCAGATGGATCCCGCCCGCCAGGCGCTTGAACATGTAGCGCGGATTCATGAACGTGTAGAAGGAGAACACCGCTCCCAGGCTCATCACGAACAGGGTTATGCAGGCAAAGGATGCCTGCGTGCGGATGTAGTCTGAAAGGGAGTACCATGTGACTGCCAATTATGAGCCGTCGTCTTTGAGTTGGAGGTGGTGTGGAAGAGTGTGTGGTAGTGGGAGTACCTACCCATTAGTTCGTCGTCGAAGCCCGGCTCGTTGCGCAGGGCATTGGAGTTGGGGAACATGTCGATGTACTTGCAGCGCTCTACGAAGGAGGATATAGAAGGAGGGATATAGAGATGAAGCAGGAGATGGGGAACCTAGGACTCACGATTCGGGATATAGCTGTAGTAGGCGGTCTGTCCGCCTCTTTTGGGGGGCAGGGGCGGCACCAGAATCAGGATCACCCGCTCGTCATTCAGCACGTAGGCCGGAATGCCAATGTCGCGGATGTAGGTGCCCAGCAGACGCACCACCAGCGGATAGTCCGTCCAGTTGCCGAAGATGGCCAGCTGGGCCACCTCGGGAATGACATAGTACGACCAGGTGTTGTTGTACTTGACCCGCTGCAGTGCCGAGCCGAAGGTGTTCCTCCCAATGATACCCTTGATATCCAGCGGATCGATGGGTATGGGCTTGATTGCCGTCGCGTTGAACTGCCGCTGGTTGTCCTCCGTGTTCATCACCAGGTTGCGGAAGGCATTGCGCAGCGTCTGGAAGTCCTCGTCCTCTCCCCGCGCCCAATGGGCAAACATGTGGCGGCGTGCAGACTCCGTGAAGTTGTCCGAAGCCTCCAGCGGCTCCTGTGCGAACTTCTTGATGAATTCCATGTGCGAGAGATTCCGCTTCGCCTCGTTGATGTTCGTCTGCGAGGTGTAGGACATGGAGCTGAAGTTACGCACCACCTGGGCGTTGCTCAGAGCATTGGGCACAATGGTGTTCCGGCAGTGGCGCCACAATCCCGAGTGGGAGGACATGAAGAAGCGCCGCGATTCAGGGATGAATATGCCTTGGGAAGCAGGAAAGGTAAAGGTCAGTAAGTGGATCTTTTGGAGATGACACAACTCACCCTTTCCTCCTGATATGATAATCCAGTGATCGGTCGATATGGCCACTATCCATATGAGCAGGGACACCACCATCAGCAGACTGCAGCCGAGCAGAACGCGACGCTGGAACATGTATGCCTCCATCAGCGGCCGCCGGGCCTCATCCCGGCCGATGGTCGACGTGGACAGGTCGCGCTTCATTCTGGTTCCGTTGCGGGATCACACACTCTCTCCCCCTGCTCCTAGGGCTCTCTGGACGATGGCAACGGGCAATCCACACGCACATGGAACAGCGCACGTTCCTGGTGGGAGCAGACGAGACGAGACAAGACAGTGTCAAAATGGGTGAATGGGTGAGATGGTGGCGGGTTTAACCAGCTTTTATTGCTCTCTGCAGGCAAATGAAGTCATGCGGACACACATCGCCAACACATGTGGGACATTCTTGGGCGCCACGGCCGTTTCCATCGTGCGGCAGGTGTTTGTTACCGGGCCTACGCGTCGATCAGGCCATCGGACAACCTGCCTCATTCCCAGATCTGTCTCTAATTTAAACAATATATTTTATTTTTATACTAAACATATAGCAGAGGGTATAGCAAGAGAACTGAGACTTGCAAAATGGCAGGGAAATCTTATTTTAAATTCATATTATTTATACTTGAGGTATTATACTTATAAAATCTTTTAAATCTTAAAAAGCGTACACATTTCTTTGTATATTATAAGGAGTTACCTGTCTTAAACACTCAAAATATTACATAGAAAAGCATATTTGAGCTGAAAACAAAATCTGTTACTGAAGATGTTTTGGCTTCTTTCTGAAACAGTTTTGTATTTTGTTTTTCACAATAACTTTAAGCGTTTTGACTTTTAAAAAACTGCACAGAAATCCAATTTAAATGAAAATGAATATTGAATACTGATGAGGAAGGTTTGAACTGCCTGAAACAGCTGTAGAAGCAAACCTTTTCCTTGTCTTTGCGTGTTTTTTGCATAAAGTTTCATAGAAAAACTAGATATAATGAAACATTAATTCCTCTTTTCTGATATTTGATTTATTAGTCTATTTAATTCCCTATAAAAACCCTATATTCTATACTCATTCCAGCCAAAAATTAATTGATTTTTCGAACCCAAAACTATTGTATTAACCCAAACTGTATGCTTTTGCTCAAACAACGCGCGAATCGCCGAAAACGTGCCCATTAATTATGTTGTTTTGGATAAATCGTTTTCTATTTTATTTATGTATTTACATGTTGCCACAGTGACCAAAATTTCCCACTCGGAAAAACGGATTTCTCAGGCTTTTCCTTAGTGTTTTGTCATCTCTTTTTCTCTTGACAGAAATTAAGCAAATTAGTGGACACGTCCAAAGGCCCGCGGAAAATAAATGACAAAAATGCGAATTCCTTCGTCAAAATGATTTTCTCCTCTTCGCGGAATATTTGGCAAGAATTAGGTGCGCCTATTCCGAGTTTCCGAGTGGGTGGCAGGTGTGGAGCAGGGAAGGAGGGGGCATGGCGTGCACAAGTGCCATATACATAGTTAGTGCTGCTGGCTGCCTGTGTGCCATGTGGGATGCCTTCCGAATTTATGATATTTTCGTTATTCCGTCTTTGTTCCGTGGCCAATAATTGGGCCGCCACTGAAAGTGTCATCTTTGCAGGGGAAAACCCATAGCTAAAGAGAGGAGCACGAGCCAGCGGCGCCAGCTTCTCCTCCTCCCACGCAAACTCCGCCACTTCCGCGATCTATTCTGGGAATAGATCTTGGCCGTTGTTGCAGTTGCAGCTGCATTTGCATCATCGCTGATTGGAGGAGTTGGGCGCATGCTGCAGCCACTTGCGTCATGAAGTGCGTCATCGAAAGAGGCGTAGGAGCAGGAGATGGAGTCTTTTAAGATCGTTTCCCTGCCAGCCCTCGAAGCAGCTCTATTTTCTGTGCCACTTTCTTTCCTCTTCTTCTATGATTTTTTTTTTTAAGATTCTTTAAACAATTTGCCATTATTTTTAGATAAGAACGTTTTAGCAGATTCCCCACTGGCAACCGTCATTAATTCCCACCTCATTGTCTCTATTTTTTGGGCGCGATTATTGACACTTTTGACAGGGCGAAATTTTTATATATTTTTTCGAAACCGAAATAAACGCAAAACGCTCGCCCGCCGGTCCGTCCGTCCGCCTCTATTTATTTATTTATTTATTTGTTTTGTGTGTTTCAGCCTTTGTTTTACTTGCTGAGGCGGCGGCGGCGGCCATTGTATTTTTGGTATGTGCCGAGGAGGAGCACAACCGTCGCCGCAACACGTCGAATTCCTCATCCTCAGCCTCATCCTCCGCGCCACCTCCGCGGCATAAAAACGTAAAAGAACGCGAATTTTGAGAAATGTGTATTTAATTAATGCCCCGCATAAATAATGCCAATGCCAGCAGAGTCCGCGCTGATTCTGATTCTGAAACGGATTTGGATTTGGGAACCCTGCTCCTCGCCCACAATGGTCTGTCAGGGGGCATTAGGCGACTGACAGGCGTCCTGATTTATGGTTATATAAGAGCCAGGCGATCCGTGCCATGTTTACCATTAAAGCTGCAACAATGCAACGGAGATCTCGGTGGGGTCCGCGTAGAACACAGATTTGTTTATGATGATAGTGATGTGTTTAGGTTTTATGAGCTGTACTAAAAATTCCCGAGACGCGGAGACGGAGCGCCCGATAACAACCGAAATAAATAAAAATATACTGGGCGAAGCGCGAAACGGAATGAAAGAGCGCGATCTTGGCTGCTCCTGGCGGCGATCGGCACAGTTCCGTCTGCTGCTGGCCAAGGCAGAGCACAGACTGACTGGCTACTAGCCACCAGTGGTTGTCGCTTGCCTTTGCCTGCTTCTTGCTGCTTTCGGGGGAAGGCAACAGGCAGGCGTAGCGTTGCGAGCCAGCCATTGTTAGCCAGCATAAACATAAAAAATCGTTCTACATACGCACCGCCGCTGGGGAGCGGGCGTGGGCCGGGTAGAAGCCAGAGGAGCTGCCACCTGCAGCAAGTAGCCGGAGGCAGGAATCTCTGGGGCCGGGGCCGGGGCTGGGGCTGGCACCGACGTCATCGTTTGCCTAATTGCGCCATAAACATGAACTCAACTCGACTCGGCCGATGCTGGCAGAGGCAGTGTGTGCACAAATTTAGAATTTAGATGGATTTAGGCATCTCTCTTTAATGGTACACAGAGCATGGTACATGGGCAGCTATTTTTATATCCTCCTCGCTAGCCACGACGCTAGCCATCGTTCGCCATTGCTCCGTCCGCTCTCTTCCGCCGGCTGTGCCATTAAACCGTTGACATCGCGTTTATGAATGCCGTTGGATCGGCGTTTTGGCGTTTTGGCATACCATTAGCGAATCGTAAAGCGCCCCTCCGAGAAGGGGGCTGCGCGGAGGATGACGTGGTGCGAAAGACAGCCAGCTAACCACTTGTTGTGGGCCAGCCAGCCAGTGGTTGTGACTCTCTGTGTGTGTCTGCTGCGTGTGTGCCTGCTACTGCCGCTTGCCGTCCGAAATGCGTAGCGCTCCCATGTCCAGGTTAAGCTCGCTGAGTATGTCATTGGGCGCCGAGCCCTGCATGGTTAGGCCGGCAATCACCTGCTGCGCCTCCGGGCAGTTGATGCAGGCATTCCGAATGGCCAAAATGCTCCACTCGCGCATCACTAGAAGAAGAGATAAAAAGATTGTATAATAAACATGAAAAGGAATCATTTCTGGTGCCAACTTAGGCGTAACTAGATGAACATTAATGGAATTAATACTAAACATTACTTAGTAAATTTATGAACTGCAAAATCTTCAAGAGAAATCCTTTTAATGACACTTTTGGGTGTCTTTTGATGAGTTAATAAAGTGAATTTCAGCTTAATTAATGATTTCATGTTTAAATATAAATGATAAATATATATAAGGATATAAACCAAGTAAACTACTTTGTTGATAGCTTTACAAGCTGTATAAGCAAAGACATTAGAAGTACTGAGACGCCGAACCCCTTACAATTTTTATGCACTCACATTTTTCGCTTAGGCTGTATCATTGCAGCCTAATCCGTATACGGTTGGCTTGGAGACTGAGAGAGTGAGCGGCTATAGAGCGCGCTCTCCTTGGCATAACTATAGTCCGTAGCCTCATCAGCTCCGATGAGCACTCTAAATATATTTAGAGATAGCCGCTAGAAAGAGATAGCAAGCGAACGACAGCACAAATAGGGTCCTTAAAAGAGGGCAGTTCTTTCGACGAGGATTCTATAGTTATGCCATGCTCTCAACTTTGTGATAGTGGGAGAATGGAAAAGCAGGACAGTGCGAAAGCGAGGCAGCGCATATGTTCGTTACCCATCTTAGTACTTCTAGTGTCTTTGGTATAAGTCGCTTGAAAAATAAAGGATAAACAATATATGACGCTTCCTTCATAAACAGTCTCAAAATATGACTCCAAATAAGCCACCAAATATAAACAGAGTTCATACTAAGAGAAACTCCTGCTTAATTAAGCCACATCTTACATGGATTCCTGGCATCCATCGTAGTGCACTCCAGCAGAGCCGGCAGCAGTTGTGTGTCCAGGCAATAGCCCTTGTTTTCCTTATTATTATACAAAAGATTCGCTGAGCAGCGCACGAGCAGCGTCTTCAGTTCGTAAGAGACCTGCTTTTCATAGCCCGCATCAATGCCCGAGGTGAGGGCAACCTCCTCCAGCTTGGTCATGGGCTTGTCCAGGCCACCGCCATCGGGTTCCTTGCCCGCCGCCACCACGCATCTGAGCAGGCTGCTCACATTGATGAACAGCGACTGATCGGTGGCATAGACATTGGCATACTTCTCGGAGCCACTGGCGCTGGCAATGATCCGCAGGAGAGTATGCACCTCGCGTGGATGCAGTTCATGCTTCAGCTTGAGCGTTTCGCGGAGAATGCAATCGGATTTCAGGCGGAACTCCTTGGCAAAGTGCTGCAGCAGAAAGAGGGCCACCTCGCCATTGGGGCTATTCTCGCTTAGGTAGTAAGCCACGTAGTCCAGGAAGGCTACTCGATCCTCCGTGTCCAGTTTCTGGTAAGCGGCCACGCAGGCACGCCCGTTCTGCACGATAAAGTGCTCCAAAAAGAAGTGCAAATACTCAAAGTTGTAGCTGCACTGAGCGTCGTTCAGGGCGCGCCACAGTCGGGAGCAGGTCTGGAGAGCCAACTGGTCGGTGATGAGACCACCGCGGCCACTCAGGAATATGTTGTACATGATCATCAACAGCACGTTGTTCGAGCTGCCAAGCGGAGAAGCATACGCTTGCTCTGCGATCTTCAAGCCGTGCTGATTCCAGGTCAATCTTTGGGTAACTTCATTATTAACTACGCTGTTGGCCAGCACCTGGAGCGACAGATTGTGTGCCACTTGGAGCTCCGTTCGCATCAGCGGGTTAAAGGCCACGACATCGAGGAAAGCAGAAAACTCGGCACTCCTAGCCAGAGTTTCTTGACTCTCCGGGCTTTGTGTGAGTAGCAGACGCAGGTTTTTGAGTATGGCCGCCACTTCCTCACCATTTTCGGTCGCACTGGCACTCACGAGCTTGGTTATGAGCTTAGTAGTTTCGCTGTGCTAATAAATATAATTAATTAAAGCAAATTTCAAGGAAATAAATAAATACAAATATTTACCACGCGCTCCATTTTCGATAGGCCGACAGCTGATTGCCGCCAGTTACCGATAACCCCAACAATCGGGTCAGAAATTTCCCAAGAGAGAAAGCGAGGATGGTCACACTGCGTGAACTACAAAAGAAAAACAAAAGCAACAACAACAGCGAACGCTTGCGAAGAACTTAACAAAAATATTAAAAGTCATGTAGCACGCAGAGCTGCAGGTGGAATTAAGGCAACCAAACAAAGCAATGTCACTGCGGGCGCTGCGCAAGAGCCACAACAATAGCAACAATAGCACAGGAACTGCCAGAGCGCCACAAGCACAAACATCGTCGTCTTCGTCGCTCTTTAAGAAGGCCAGCACAGCAACAACGACGACGTCACCGAAGAAGAAATCTCTAGCCCAACCTGTAGGCAGTAGCTCCGCCAAACGCTTAGTGGACAAGCAGCCTCTGTTCCGGCAGCGACAACTCCTGGGCCGACGCTGCCACTCGAGTCCCGACCTGCGACAAGTGGCAAAGTATAGGAACAACAGCCTGTTGCGCAGCAAATCGGAAGGGGATGTGGGCATAGCTCTGCTGGAGCAAAACTCTGGTGCTACATTGACGGCGGCCAACGCCAAGTCGGAGGTGTGCCTGCAGAGGATAAGCTCGCACAGCTACGAGCACACGAGGTCCCCGAACTCCCATAGAACCGCCATGCTAGGCGGCGCACGTTCCCATCGGGACTTAACCCAGTCCTCTTACGGCCACCATGCGGGTGGAAACCATGGCGACAGCCTGGATGTTACCACCAGGGCACCGCGTCGCATGAGCGAGTGTAGCCTGGGCTACAGCCAGACGAGCTCGCGGCTCACGGGCGGCAATTCGCACTCCATGTTTGCCAGCCAGATGACCCTCTCATCGGGCTCCCAGGCGCCGCCCGTGGATCCCAATGCCGTGCTACGCGTGCCCATCATTGGCTACGAGGTGATGGAGGAGCGGGCGCGTTTCACCGTCTACAAGCTGCGCGTGGAGAACCCGGAGACCAATGACTGCTGGCTGGTGATGCGGCGCTACACGGACTTTGTGCGCCTCAATGGCAAGCTCAAGCAGTCCTTCCCCAAGCTGGCCCTCATGCTGCCGCGCAAGAAGCTCTTTGGGGACAACTTCAATGCCGTCTTCCTGGACAATCGCGTGCAGGGCCTGCAGATCTTTGTGAACTCGGTGATGGCCAAGGAGGAGCTGCGGAAGTGCAAGCTGGTGCGAGAGTTTTTCTGCCTGGACGAGCCGCCCTCGTACTCAGAGTCCATGGAGGAGTGTCGGGTAGGAAGGAGAGCATATATGTTTGGAAAGCCTTATGATTTAATCTGTTTTCAGGCAATTTTCGAGGCCCAGGAGGAGACCATTGCCCATCTGAAGCTGCAGATACAGAACAAGAACGATCTCATACTCAGCTTGCAGCAGAAGCTGCGCGACGAGATGCACGAGAAGGAGCAGCTCAGGGAGGCTATGAAGTGAGTACGAGACAGATCTTCGAGTGCAATAATCTTCATTATAGCCCTTCCAGAAACCTCGACTGTTCGCACTGCTCCTCGGCCAGCGAAGTAGAACCTCTGGGCCTGAAGTAGAAGTAGACACCCCTCCAAAAACCAGTTGGGATGTACGCGTGCGTACTACATTATGCTGAGCATAACTCTACGCACTCGGACCGCTATCCAATCCAATCCCATCCAATACAAAACCCCAAACCCAAGTGCATATCGAGGAGCATGCTCCGCTCCGTCAGTGCTTTAGTATTCATATCTCTAGACCTAGAAGCCAGCCAGGGCTGCTACTGAAAGGAAGGCAATCTTAGAAGATATTTTTGATATTCGTTTACGGGCCACCCACAAGTTAAGTATAATGAATTACACCTAGGATAAGCGCAAGGATAACCCCAATGTATACAATGTGTTATGCAAGCTCACATACAAAATAAACCTAAGGCACAATTTATTACTCTATGGAATGGAATGGTGGCACGACATGGGATGTAGGGGGGTTAAATCTAAGGCAAAATGTGTTAATTATGATGTCAATCAGGGCCATGAAGGCGGCGGCATCTCTCAGAGACTCGTCATGGCCGGCGGTCGAGCATAGGCCTTGGGGATGAATCCATATTTGCGGGTTTTCGGGGCATAAGCCCACAGCCATCCGTCCACCGTTTGATTGTTCAGATCGGCGTATATCCAGTCGCCGCGACGAACCGACAGATACAGATCATCGGGAGCCTGGGCCTTGTAGTCATACAGCATCACCAGCTCCGTGCCATGGTACCGCAAGTCATCTGTTCCCAAGCCCAGTGGCTGCTGCTGCTGGGACTGCTGGCCCTGCTGACCCTGTTGCTGCTGCTGTCCTGGCTGGCCCTGCTGCAAGATGCTCTCCATGGCATTCAGGGTGGCCTTCTGCTGCTGCAGCACCCTTACGCTATCCGCGGGATAGATGAAGCTGGCCGGAACGAAACCCTCCTGGCCATCGCTGCGCATTATCCAGAACCAATCGGGATCCTCGCGATTGAGAACGGTGACAAACTCTCCGCGCTCCACGGACAAATCGTTCTCGTCGCGGGCTATAAAGGTGTACAGGACGATGCAGCGACCGGAGGGCTCCTTAACGAACGGAGTGCACTCTGGCTCCACGAGCAGTATGTTCTCCATGCTCTGGGCAGACCCCGGATTCAAGGCCTCGTCACAGAGCACATCCAGCTTGTTGTCCGCTCCCAGGAGTGGTAAATTTTCATCGATCGGCTGCTCGGGACACTGCTCCCGAGGCAGTTTCTTCTTCACGGCCAAGTCAGCCAGCTGGGTGTTGCAGGGGGCACAGTAGGAGAAGGGTATAAAGCCCTCCTGCCGCGAATCCTGGCCAATCACATAGACCCAGTCGTTCTCCCTGTACAGGATATTGACCAACTGGCCCCGCTTCACCTCCAGCTCGTCATCCACGCAGGGCGTGAAATCGTGCAGCACCACCATCTTGGAATCGGGACTAAATGGAAGGATATGTACTGATTAGGACTCGTAGCATGTTTTTAAGTGGACCTACCTCAATCCATGCTCCTTTTCGATGCCCACACGCACCAGGGTCTCAATGCTGGAGGATCCAGTTATCCTGCCCATGCCCAAGCCTCCCACAGCGGGCAAATCCCTCTCGATGCTGGCATTGGTGGCTGGAATTTGTGGAGATATTTATTTAATAAGAAATGCATATTTCTGTGATCATAAACACGGCTGAATTTCTTATTAAAATGTCTTACCATCATTCCGTATTACTTATAATCTGAAATAGTCCCTAAAGCCATCACAGCGAATCTATGTATATTTTTTTCATTTCCTCATAATACGTAAATATATTTTTCTCAGTGCACCAAGCAAAAGAGTTCGTGACTGAAGTCTTTCGTTTTTTTGGAGCTATTTCTTCCGCTTTTCTTTTGGCTTACCTTTCTTCTTATCGCGCCGCATGCGCACGGGGCAAAGGAACGCCATCCCCTGATCTCAATCCTCAACGGAAATAAACAAAAGATTCACGGCTAGTTCCTTTATTTAATGCCAATTGTTATTGTCTGATTCTGCTTCCTGATCTTTTCTTCACCTAGAGATGGCAAACTAACCAATTTCCAATTTCGATTCAAGATTGGGTTAATCGTTAATCGATTACCGTAAGCTAGCCGCGCTAAATTTAAAATCTGATTGTGCTCTCTGAAGCATGCAATATGTGTGAAGGAAGGCCTTCGACTTTGGGTGCAATGCCCTGGACAAGCGTTCGCCTTGGAAATACATTTTTAATTTATGTGTTGGCCTGAAGTATCCGCCGCCTTGTCTATCCCCGGTTGAACCTGGCACGTCTCACAGTAGGCCGTCTTTCCCAGCCCTCGGCTATGCCCCTTTCGTTGTCCTGACCCCGGTTGTTTCGGTAGATAAAGCGCCCGGGCAGGAAATAGTTCCAAATTCGGTTGTACGATAAGGCCTTCATGGTGACCATCACAGAAAACCCAAGCTGTGCCATATAGCAGACATCCTGACGCATAAACATGGTTACTTTGGGAAAATACTTCAGGAAGATCAGCCCCAGTCTAGTGTTGAGTACTGCATCCCGGCTGGCATCCAATAGAGCATGATGCAGCTCCCAGACGAAAGCCACCAGCACCTGGGTGGTGATATAGAGAGCCACCACTTCCAGCACCAGTTGCCAATAATTCAGTATCGGCGGTAACTTCTTCCAGCGAAAACGATGGAGAACAATTACCGCCGAAAGGACAAATAGCACCGCCGGAAGATCGGGAACATACTGTAGCGGCATCACGTTACAACCGGCTATGTAGAGGAGCACGCATCCTATGCATCCTGTCACCAGCTCCGATATCTCATAAAATCCGTACACAATCACCATATCTTGTTTGTTGATGTTATGTCTTGTCTGTTGTAGCTATATCTAATATAAAGAAAGTTGAAATTGTTGATAAATGTTTACATGACAAGCTACTGAAAGTTAACAGATTTGGTTTGAAGTTTGAAAGCTGTTTCTGGCATTGGCCAGAGTCGTTATCTGTACCCTGATTACTGAATAGTAGTCACGATATCCTGTTGGGATGGAAGTAAAAGTATCTATGGCTTGGGGTAATTAAAACTTATTTAAATAAACTCCCAAAAGGGTAATTATTTTCCTTAGTTTTCATGGCAACTTCAAAAGACTAAAAACCAAATACAAATTCAGTTTTCGACTGTATTTCCCGCTTCCCACCCCGTGGGCCCAACCGTTTTTTCGCTCGCGTCACTTGCATTTTTTTCCCTTGACAGCTTCGGGAAAAGTGTGAGGGCAATGCACTATTTTGGTGCCAAGGATACCCGAGTTCGCATGCAATTTTCGATTATAATTCAGCGAGAGGAGCCAGCCCCGCCAAAAGAGCGTGACTGACTGACGGCGACGAAGAGAGAGAGAAAGTGTGCAAACTGACCTACACTCCGGCCCATCTCGCATATGCTCTCCTCTAACAAGCTAACTATGGCGAAATTGCGCATTAAGTTTCGCCAGAAGCCACCTTGTGACCCTCCAAAAAAGGCGGCGGCAGCAGCAGCAGGTGCCACACCTCCGAAACAAAAAAAAGAAAAAAAAAAACACATCTCCCCCGCAGCTTGACTTTTGCCAACTACGCAGTTGATTTCACATCCGCATCCACAGCCCCACATCCTCACCCCAGTCGCATCCTCCCCATGCCCTACCCCAAGCTTCGGCGGCGAGAGCTGTCGTCGCAGTCAATCGATAGAGCGGAGTCTGCGCAATGTTTTAATCCTCGGATGCCATTCACAAAACGGGGCGTCCAGGAGTTGGGGGCGGACATGGACGTGGACGAGATGGCCACTCATCAACGGTTGCTGCTTCCCCTTCTGCTGCTGCTGCTCCTGCTGCTGTTGTGTCTGCGGGTAATTGTTGCTCGGACCTGTGATGGCCAAAAAAAACGAGACTAGACAGCGGACACAATTAAGAGGAATGGCACGGAAAATGTTACGGACACGCTCCTGATGGGAGGGGCATAGCCGGAAAAAGCAACTCGCTGGCTTTTTGGGTCAGCTATTTTGGGTTGTCACGCGTATATTTTATTTGCATACAACTCGAATATTAAATGTACGAAAACACAGATAGATTTATGCCCGGCCTTGCATAAAATTAAAACGAAAATATATGTTATGTACGACCTTGAAAAAGAACACCCCTAAATTTTGCATCAGGGGTGGTGAAATCATTGTCTCCATGACCTTGTATATATTTATTATTTCGAGTATTGCAGCTTAAGGGGTTAACATTCAAGGGGGAAAGTTACAGAAGGGAAGGACCTGACATGTACCAGTTATTTTTTACAACAAGTAAGCCTTTTTTTCATAATAAATAACCATATCTTGGGAGTATATTGATAAATGATGAAGGACAACACAATTATAAAAAAGTTTGCCTCTAAAAAGACAAATATGGCTAGATCGACACGGCGTTTGATGCTGATTAAGATAAATACTAACCTCTGCAAGGCTATACAAAACCATTAAGCCAATAAGTAACTGTTAAGCCTGAAAATATACCTTATATAATCAAAATAATTCCCTATTTCATCATGGTATTTCAAAAATTGTGTAATGCATCTAAAGAGACGTAAATCTTTCGTGAAAATGCGAAACAATGAGTGGGAAAATGGGGAAAGCTGGCCGGAAAACTGCAGCGGCGGCTCCAAAGGCAGGGGAATACTTGAAGATGAAATATACAATATTTTTGTGCTCGAAAATATGCAATGCACGTGTGTATGCGCTCGTATTTTGATTTGGCTAAAAATGTTTGGCAATTGGCAGCAGTCCAAAAGTGTATACAGATTTTTTCAGGAGGGGATTATGTGGAATACAAGGGGTTTAACATAAAAACTTATATAGCACTTAACGCCCTGCTCTCTGGGCTTGGTCAAGCGAGCAGTGGTGAATCAGTGAAAGTTTATCTGGGTAGGGAACTTAACCCCATCAAAGCTCACTTGACTTGTGAGCCGCAAAACGAGCAATAAGAGGAATAAGAGCCATCGTCCTACAAGACCATAAAAGTCCCGAATCCCCTCTATCCCCCGCTCGTGCCCAAGCATCGGTTGTCGATTTCATTATACGACGCTGCTCCTCGCCTGCAACGCTGTCAAGTGTCACGTCTGTGGATACCTACACTGGGCGAAAATGGGAATTTGTTATATATTATTAATTTATTCTGTTTTTATTATTTTATTTTTTGTTTTTAAATATTATTATCTGAAGGGAGCTAGAAGAAAGTGTTCTTCATTAATATCTAGAAAGCAATCGAAATCTTCACAGTTATTGTAAGCGAAAATCGATTTTATCTCGATTAACAATCGCTTAGATATACTTTAAGTTTAGATACTTTTTGAGATCACTTTAAATTGAAAATATTGGAAATCATTACCTTTAATGTCCCCTTTTTTTGTTGCTCTGGACAACCGACGTCACAAAAGAGCAGCGCAGAACAATCTAGAAAGTTGGCAGTGGGTGGCAGGTGCCTTGGTTGGGCGGGGGGCAGGGGCATGGCAAAGTGTGCGTTCAAGGACATGCATACATTACATTACGGCGGGGCTTTACGCCCTGAGCCGAAGGCATTAAGCCGTGAAATGCGACCAAAGCGAACACCGCAAGAGCTAACGATAAGCCCAGTGCCCACCGCCGCAGTTAACGCTGCGTATGTGCGATATTTAATTATCACAAGCCGGGGCATGGGGGGTCCGAGTGCAGCGGCGACGTCCTTGCCAACTTTTCGGTTGACTGCGAGAGCCGAACCGCCGAGAGAGCCCCAACCGACTGGGGTCTGACGTCGCACGAAGTCTCCCGAAGTCGCCCGAAGCCTGTCGCTTTCATTGAGTAGAAATTGCACTCTTTCTTGCTCTCTGTCTCTCTGCTCCCCAACATTGGTCTACGCTGCTGGGAGCACGTGCACCGTTATTTTTCAGCTCATTCGATGTAGGTTCTTCGTCCGGTGTGGTTTACAGTTATTTTTCTCTCGCAGCGTCCGTGAGACTCCCCATCCGTTCTTGAGAGTGTGTGTGTGCGTGCGTGAGTTTTGAGTGAGTGTGTGGCCTTTGCCAGCAACAACAAGCAGCAGAGGGAAGAGCGCAGAGATATCAGCCGAAAATTAGGTAAATGGCGGTACAAGTGTTGCAACTGGTAACGGTACTTTAAGGCTGCACTACGGAAAATAATATGTAACTTACAATTATTTTTAAAACAATGGGCTTATAAATTAAAATTGTTGAACCAAAAAAAAAAAACAACAAGAATCCGTAACTTATTAAAGCTTTAAATCCTTTTATAAAAGCAACTCTGTTAAAAAAAAGAAATATAAATATTCCGCTTTTTAGACGACCTACGAGTCTAAAAAACTATCCTTAAAGCTGAAAAAAACTATAAAAGAGTTTAATAACAATAAAAAAAAAACTTTTTCCACTTGTTATTCTTAAGATTTATACTGTCTTTTAAGCAGAATTTTGTATTTTTTCTGCGTCCGACTGCATCTGACTCCATTGCATCAAGGACTTCTTTAAGGATTAAATAATACATTTTTTTCGCATCTATTTTCCCAGGCATCCGATTCAGCAGTTCTGTTTTATCCGGAATTTTACGCACACAAACACGACCATGTTTTCATTTTCCTTCCAATGTTTACAATTTTCGGCGTTGCTCTTGTCATTTTATTTATTTTCTTTATGCCGAATAAAAGCAGAACATTTAAAATTGTTTTTCTGTTTGCCGAATTTTTCTGCGACGTCAAAGACATTTTAATGTGCGCACACACACACATAAACATGTGTATATGTATCAATAGGTTTTTTTTATAAATTTAAGAAAATTTCGCTTGTTTATTTTGTTTTATTTTAAGACGACCGACACGCAAAATATCCATCTCGGGTTAAGTGCCAGACATCATCAATCAATTAGTCACTTTATGGCGCTATTATCGCATATAACATACAGCTGCAGGCATCGATATACATATAATAATCAGGGGATTAGGGGTTAGGTTAAATGAGTTTCCCAACCAAGGCTAATGATTTAGGGTATTTTATGGCCAACGAAAGAAAGGAAAAAATACCTATTATATTTGACTAACGACTGTGTATTTTATAGAATTTCCTTCTAGTATATGTATATTTTGTTTTCCAAAGGTTTGTAGATTTTGGATATACTAGATTTTATGTATTGTTTACCATTACTTGTAACTTGTTTCTTTTTTTATATATCACAGGATGGCAGAAATAATTTTTATCTATGTCATTGCACACTTTTGGGCGTATTTTCAATAGATTTCCAAACGATTTAAAGAGTTTATTAATTGAATTAATAATATTATTTAGATAATATACAAAACTAACCTTATTTGCAATATTTTGTTTACCAAAGAAAGACAAAGCAAATGTGTAAAGTTAATTGAAATGTGTTTTACATTAAAAATGTAATTTATTACTCCGCAGCGCAGTGTCTGAACTTTTATCACTTTTCTTTCCTGTGCTTTATCGTCGTCTTTACTGCATTTCCAGAGATTCTCGCGTAAACAGATTCCAGCTGCCTTTTCTTTCTTGTTTGCTTTCCATTTTGCATTTGCATAATCAAATTTTGTTTATTGGCAGCCACGTCAATTTAAATGCAAATCTGAGAGCTGGCCAATTGCAGAAACTATTTTATTTCGCCCCCCCTTTTTCCTTCCCCTATCTGTGGAATTTCTCGAAAGTTCGCTGGGGTTCATTAAAAGGAATAAGAACTTGACACTTGTGAATTATTGAGCTCTCTTCGGCTCTCTCTTTCCTCGCAACGGTAAATTGCATCCAATTGGGCTTAATTGCTCAATCTGAACTTGTTGTTGCTTCTGTGCATTTTAATTGTGCAATCGGGATTTGGAAAAGTCAGCGCCTGCATAAACCAATTAACGAGCCCTAATTAACCCTCTCTCTTTCCCTATCTTTTTCTCTTTTTAGCTATGGATAAACAGTATGCAAAAATGTATGCAATTGCCGCCATAAGACTCATTGAAATGGAAATGCCCCACAATTGAGCCACGAAAATGAACCAAAAGAGCATTTAGCCAAGAGAGTCAGCGTGAGCGTGAACTAGAGGGAGAGAGTTTTCGCTTGCAACGTCATCGTCATCCAAAGAGCATCGCATACATCCATTTACACGCCCAATTTCACCACTCCCCTTGAAAGGAAAAATCATCCAGAATTTGCATTAACCCACGAATTAGATAATTAAACTGAAGATAAAAACTCGCCCGATAAAAAGAGTCTGCGCAAAGAGAACAAGCGCAAGAGAGAAAGAGGGAGGAAAGAGAGCGCGAGCATTGCTTTTTCGGGCTCCAAGTCGCCTGTGTGTGTTTGTGGCTCCCCACTTGGATTTTGCGTCTCTTTAGTGACACAACGTGCGTTCAAAGTAGCGGAAAGTTTTCATACGCGGCCCGGCCTGCTGTGATTGTGTTAGTAAATGCAATTGTAATTGTAATTTTGTGCTTCAAAAGTGGAGTTTTCTTTGTTGAATTCGGGAAAATCTGCCATGACAAAGTGATAAACAAGGGCAAACCCCAGCAAAACCCATTTATCCAGTGCCGCGCGAGTGTAAAATATCGATTTTTCGGCAAACGCGCGTCGATGACCTCGCACACATCAACAAAAACTACAATTGCGAGATAAAAAAAGCAGCAAGGCAAGCGAAATACACACTAGACGACGCATACAGCCAAAAAAAAAAACCAAAGCTGTTTTTAAATAGAGTTTTTAACTAAGCCAAACGCTTTACATAATTGCAACAACAACAACGACGGCGCTGCAAGGGGGAAAACTCTCGATTGGAAGCAGCAGCAGTAGTAGAGAAAGAAGAAGAAGAAGCAGCAAAAGAAGAAGCAGAGCCCCACTGGAGCGGCAGAGCAGCGACTGCGGCGCGAGCAGAGAAAAGAGCGCCAGCCGAAAACCGCAGAGACACATGCTCAGATACCGTCTCGTGTCCACTCACTTCCTCAAGCAGCCGTAGTGAGCTAGCGCAAGGGAGATAGCTATACCGCCGCACATTGCATTGCAGCTGTAAGTGCATTAGCCGAGAACGAGTGAGAGAGCGAGAGAGCGATCGAGCAGGATACTTTCTCGCCTATAAAAGCGCGACAGGTGCGCGCCGCTTTTTCAGTCACCGTTAGTTCCTCTCTTAGAACCCCCGAAAGCAGGAGAGGACAGGCCCGGAACGCTACTCAGGGCAAAAAAAGGAATTCGCATCCGATCCGGCATCAAAATCCAGTCACAACGTATTCGCTAGGAGTCCTGCGCCTGCTGGGTCTGAGCTCTAGTTTGGATAGTGAAAATGTGCAGAGATCGCGATATGAGTTCGTGGTAGATCAGCGCAACCGTCGTTACAAGGTCAAGAAAAAAATCAAGCTCGAGGGCGAGTAGAGGCGCTCCTGGGCCGCAGCCCTCGGGAGAGCAGAGAGCGGAGAGCAGACAGCAGTAAGCAGGAAGCGGAGATATTTACGAGATCCTGGACCAGCAACAGCAACAGCAATAATAACAACAACAACAACAACCAGATCGTCTAGCTACCAAACCAAAGTTAACAATATTAGGAAAGTTAAATAATAGTTAAGCATCAATAGCAGCCGCCCTTCCATTTCGAGTGCGCGTCGTAAAATCCCCGGCAATGTGACTGTTCCGCGACGCATCCTGCGTATCCGGGCAACATCCAAGCGATTCAGGCTTCAACAGCCACACAGAGTGATTCCTCCTCTCTCGTCTCGATCTTCTTCCACCTTTTCCAACCCCTCTAAATCCAAGGATAACGTCGTGCAACTGGCGAACGTACGGGGAAAAACCAGCAAGATTGAAGACTTTGGGAGAAATCTTTGGAAGTCCGTTAAGGCTTGCATTGTAAGTACAAATATTAATAATAAATAATAATTATATGCCAGCTAATTCTTTGAATATAATTAAAGATTTAATTCTAATTTTAAAATATTGAATCTAGAGAGAAGAAGAAAAGAACGCCCTTTTAAAACTAAGTAATTTAACAAAGATATCTGCCCTAGAACGCTCATAGAAATTAAATAATATCCTATCCTAAGACGCCCTTTTAGCACCGATATCTCCCCGACAACTCTCGCAGAAATTAAATAATATCCTACTTGGGTAAGGTCGTTCGCTTACACGATATTTGTAAATAAACAGGCGCCTAATTGCTTGAAAATAGTATCAGATAATTATAAATATAAATAAATAACGAACTCTGAAGTTTTCCCTCTTATTTTCACACCTGTTCGTCACAATTACCGGACACCTATGTGTGTATTTACGTAAATGGTTTCAAACTAATTGAGAGGTGTACCATATATATTATGCCATGTTTATTTTCGCCACCGCTGGGGCTTATAAAGAAATTAACACATTTGGCCAGGGCGATGGAAAAAACGTTGGCAAACGTAATCGGATCGTAGCCATTGCATATTTTCAGACGCCAGTCACAAAGCGAGAAAGTCTGGCAATTTCCAGGGAAAATCCCGGGCGATAAACATATTGGTATCCAATTCGCAGCGACGTCATATATCAGGCAAACATATGTACATATTGTATGTGCAATACATATCAAAATTGATGGACAAAAACCTTATCTAGTTGTTGGCTTGGCTACTGATTTTTTTTCCATTACATTCCCATTGTATCGATTCATTTGGTGTTCTGTTTTTTCCTATTTCTGTTCTGCGCTTTTTTTTATTGTTACTTATTGTGTTTTTATTATTTTATCGTTTTGAGTCATGGGGGGACAGTGGGCTCTATCTGTAACGGAAGAAGTTTTACAAGCCCAAAGCCGGGAAACTTGTCTCATATATTTACCCATATTATTATTGGGCTTATTTACTTTATTGTTGGGGAAACACATAACTGTTGCCCGTTTTTCGGGGCAAAATGGCCGCCGCTTTTCCCCATTTCCCCCAAACCTGTGCCATTCTTGGCTCTCGGATAATTCCCATTGTCATGTCAGTGTTGTCGTGACGAGCAACGAAAATTGGTTTGTCGAGTATGTTGACCCAAAAAATTACCAACTCTATTGACAGTCTACGTCTAAATTTGTTTATATTCGTATCAGCAGACTATAATTGAAGGTAAACCAATTAAGTTGTAGTCCACGGCGACATGAGCGGCAGTATTTTAGCAGTCACTGTGCCGCTCTGCCCGCCCGGCGAAATTCAATTAACGCATCAACTAAACGGATTAGCAAACAGATTTTTTCCACTTTTTTTTTGTTGTTAAATTTTATTATTTTTTGGCAAACTGCGCGGTTTTATCTATTTTTAGAGGGCGCCCCGAAAAGTTCAATGTGTAAGCGATCAATTGTGGTGGGGTCTATTTTTGGCTTTGTTTAAATTTGTATTTGGCAGTCGGCTTGGTCCACTGAACGGATTTTATTATCATCGCAGATCACACTGTGTTTGACCAGACAGAATTTCATCATGCGCGGAAGATGATGGAACCTTATAAGTGGAAGAACAAAGACTCAAATAATCGAGATATTCATAATTATGGCCTTTATTCACTTTCTTTGTACGGGTTTAAAAAGTGTTTCTGTGGGGGAAATTATAAATGATTTATATTTATTTGAAAACAAGCTATGATTTGATTTATTGTCCCTTCAAGTCAGCATTTATATAAGTAACAACCACTTTGACTATTTTATATGCAAACAATCAATTATTTTTTAAAAGCAGTAAAAAGCTTAGTTTCTTCAAGCCCTTTAAAAAGGAGCTTGCTTTATCTTTATTAAAGTTAATAGTGGAATATAATTTATTAGGTATTTTCATATAAAAATCGCTTGTTGCTCCCTTTAATTTATAGATTCATTAATCAATAAATTAAGAAAAAAAAGTACTTACTTTTTATATCGAAATATGTAGTATTTTTATGCTTTAACAAAAGAGTGTCACTGACCTGCTTTACTCAATTACTTGTTGTGTTTTCTGAGCGAGTATTTTTCGCTGTATGCACTGTAAGCCACATGATCTGAGTTCTTGAGAGAACATTCATTAACAAAAATCGCCAGTCATTTGGCGGTGAGGCGATTGTATAAGAGAGATGAGACCGAGTGTATCCATTAGATGCATCTGCCCAGGGTCGTTCCACGTTCCTCGTGAGCCTCGTTGGCGTTGGTGTCTCGTGACCAACTGGGCCCGTTGTTGGTCATGTGGCCAGAGTGTCTGGCTGGGACCAGCCCGTGATGTGATACCGGCGACTTTCAAACTATATACTTAAAGAATACGTCTTGGCAAATATTAAGTGTTTTAAATTAAAACGAAACCAGAGAGAATAAATTATATAACAAGAAACCTGTTCATCGCGTTGAACATGGCTCGTAAATTATGGCAAATATTGTATGAACATCCTCCTTTCTTCGCTTGCGTTCTTCATTATTATATTTATAAACGAGTTGCCAAAGTTCACGAAACTGGAAAAAGAAATTTCTGATTGCTGGCTGGGCACTTTTTAACTGAACTCTCGCGATGTGATGCCTTCATCAATTGAAATTGATTGATTCTAACGAAAGCGGGCGAAAAAAAATATAAATAAATGTGTGTGGAGGCAGCTCCTCCACAAAGGAGGACCAGAGCAGAGAACGGAATTGGGAATTTGTCAGTTAATTGGACACAACCGGAGAAAAACAACAACAGAAGCCGATCAAGTGACCACCAATAAAGTAATTACGTCACGAACTGCACGAGGGAAAGCTGGGAGAACGTGTACTTTAACCTCACAAGAGTCTAAGGTGCATTTCCTGAGACTTTATATGGGAAAAAGTAACGCCTGGATGGCTAGGCTCCATTAATTTTTATTGATTTATTACCTGAAGGTACTGCATTCTGGGCGGCTGAGCTTAAGTAGTTCAAATAGCACTAAAAACTTATTTAAATGAATGTTTTCCGCCTTCCTTGGTTGCATATTTATTAGGTATTTGCTTTTATAAGTTTCCTATAAGCAACTAAAGGGATCTGTTATAAATTAATAACAGCAACTTAAACAAAAGGTCTAAGATTGATTAGTAACATATCTAGTCTAGTTGATGTATTTTTCTCACCATTAGCAAAGTCTATTTCTTGAATGTTTTTCCCTTATTTTGCATTTCCCCATTTGCCATAATTTACCTCGCTTTATTAGTATCTCTCCCTTATTTCTATTTATCTTTTCCCTTTCTGCTTACTTTTTTTTTGCTTACTTTTTTGTTTGTTGTTCCAGTCGCGCTTCATTAAAATTTTGTGTGTTTCGCATTTGCATTTCGCTTTTGGGGCTCGGTAATATTCCACTGGCACTTCCCCATAACTAGTTAGGGAGCGAGTCGCATACCGCCGGCTCATTCTCCTACCGTACGAATATCCAATTCTTTTTGGGAGTTGCGCAATCGTAGGAAATGCAAGGAGCACGTGACTGACATTAACTGATTTCAATAACGAAAAAGTGTGGGCCTTCCGTCAAGATAGCCACTTTGTTTAGTCGATATAGGTATAAAGGCTACATAGCTAGCAGTGATTGATGCGATTCGTAGCGGAAAATTTCGATATCCCAAAATAGAAATACATACAGAAAATAGAATATAGTGCGGCCCGGCATATGGCCACAACCCGTCGTCATGTCTGGCCCACTTGAGATGGCTTCTTGAAATTCCAGCGGCAGTACATAAATTAAACTCGTTATCTGTGTTCCTGTGTGAATCGCTTTCGCCTTATCTAATCGCTGGGTGTGATTAATTGTCGTTCAATTACGCGAGCCTCAGCATATCCATTGAAAACAAACACCGAACGTGCTGTCAACTGGGTGCAGCGCGAATATATCATTCTTGAAGAATGAGAACTCACAATTCCATTTCACATTTTTAATGGGATTTTTCCGACCTTGTCTTCGATTGATGGGCTCTCAAAGTGCATTGACTAAGGCCCATGATAGACTCACTGACAACTCATAAATGTAAAAATCCCAGCTGTGAATAAATACCAATTAGCAGCTGGGCTTGCTATGCCCTAACTAAGAGCTATTATTATTAATTATGTGGCGGTGTATAATTGGCTAGATAACATGAGAAAAGTACAAGTAAGACACTCCTCTATGAATAATCATAACTAAGTTTTCATTGAATTTAGTAATACCTTGACATAATATTATAACTCTTTAGGTTTTCAAGAAAACAACCAAGTAGAGAGCCTCTGTTAGACATTCCTTATACCCTTGCCACAAGTTACAGTTGCTAAAATTAATTTAATTTACTTTTCGCACTTATCTTTTGAAGTTAAAAAGTAAACATTACAATACCAGTTATCAGTAATACTTATAGGTGTCAAGTGCTTGTAAAAATCAATTCTAAGAAGCAGTAATAATACCTTACAATATTAATATAAAAACAACTACAATGAGCAGGGAATTAGGTAATCTTATTTCTTCAGACAACCTTCGATTCTCTTATCTATATTATCTTGATATCAGTTACTTGTAATAGAAGTCGAGAACTGATACAAATAAATTGTTAAAAGCCATCAAGTTAATAGCCAAAACATGGTAAACAATTACAATCGTTTTGTTTACGATTATTCGAGCTGCCGAAATTCCCAAGGCACTCAAATTGATGAAATGTCAACACCGAGAAATGGCTTTTAATGTGAGCGACTCGCCCCGCCCCTGCCCGAATCTCGAAATGCCGATACAATTAGGCTAAAACTGTTTACCCCCGAATGGGAATCGTCGGAGAGCAATATTAACTTGTGCGGAAGACCTGCAATTAACCAGTTCACCACCGGTTTTAGCCGGCGCTAGGCAGTCTGCGGCAGTTGATGTGTTGATATCGACGATATTTTAGCCCCTGGTTACCAGGTAAATCCGACTTATCAGCCGGTGAAAATTCCTCCAAAATATTTGCAGCCCGCTTAAAGTACTGCGGTAATCGTTGGCCATCTACGAGTTCACACAGGACTGTTAAAATGCCCGAAAAATCGCACCGAATCCGCCGCACATCTCATGGCTGGCATCGCGCATACGACGCGTGGTCCAATTTTAGCATCACCGTGCGATGCTCGGCTTACTCGCCGCTGTCTGGTTATGGTTGTTGTTGCTGTTCGGAGAGCGCCGAGCAACAAAGACCCATAAATCCCATAAGCTATTGTACCCATGACTTTGTTTTCGTGCTTTTTTTGTAGGTAAACATATTGATTTCAGCGCGTGGCTCTTTAAAAGGTGTGTGTGTGGGGGTGTGGGGCAACCTTCCTTACTCTTGGCATAAGCTAAGGAGGATTATGAAATATAAGAGTTTCCTGTGGCGGCGGTGGAGCTCTTTGGAAGTTACCCAGCCTTACCCAACATTGCCACAAAGTTTTCACATTAAATTCAGCTTTTCTTGTCACTTTAAAAGCGTTTTAACCAAAGTTAAGGGCTTATAAGTTTACATTTTAACAAAAGTTTATTCATTTAAGCTTCATGAAAGTCCAAAAACTAAAATTTCTTCTTATACAGAATTTTAAACTAATTATCATAATATTTAAACTACAATGCAAGCTACTTTCGCCTTTAATAAGATATTATATACATTTATTAAGGTCAAAGGAGAGCATCTTTCTTTTCCCAAAAGCCATAAAGGCAAAGGCTTGACTTTAGTTAGTATCCTAAAGTTTTCCTATTAATTTTCTGCTTATAAATCCTCTACGAATTCCCTGCACAGTAATAACATAAGAAACATGTGTATACGCAGACCTCCTTTATCAATCTGAGAACTCATAAAAACGCCTTGTTTTTCCCATGTTTTGGTTCCGAATCCACTTAAACCTTAATCGTCTGCTGTGTCCGTCCACAAATAGTTGATGACGACGGGGATTCTTATCGAGAATTCTTGATATATTCGGATGGTGGGAAACTGGCACCACCACCACCTGCTTTATCTTTATCAGGAAAACTACAAAACTGAAAGCGAAATTCGAATAAATGCCAATTCATTTGCTGTTGACTCGTGTCAGCCCCCATACATCGCGACTTGTGCTGGTGGGGATTGGGTTCCGTGGATGTTATCCATTCCGCCGACCTTTTGTCGAAGCTTTTTTGAGTCATGCACTTGTGTGGTTGCCTGCCTGCCTCTCTGTAAACAATTATCGTGGACTTTTATTGCATAAACAATTCTGGTTAAGGTGGAAGGAATCACAATGACGGATCCTAAGATAATATTTGCTTCGTTTTCGATGAGTAAATTTAGCTCCTTTCGCTTATATAATCAATACACGGCAATGTGTTTATAATTAATGTGTCAATATGTATATAGTTTTTACCCATCGAAAGGTGGTTCGATTTCCATTGATTCGTAGGTAAACATAACCGATTGAAGTCCAATTCATTATCCATTATAAAAAGGCTTTCGAGTGTCGCTATCTGTCTGCCTATAAAAATCCCCAAAACAAATTCCCCTTTCCGTTGGAGTCTAATTAATTTGATAAAGCCTAAGTCCTGTCTTAAGGTGAAAATGCTTTGCACGCGCCTTCTTTCCTAGCTTTTACTGGAATTTTTTTTGCAAATATTTGTATTAAAATAGGCAGACATTTAAGGTGCCCTAGCTATGGTTTTATTATGTTTTCTAATGGAAAAATGCCACAAAGAAATACAAGAAAATGCTGAGAGGTTGACAAATATCCAATGTTTGTTTTTATTTCTTGTAGACATTTTTCTGCTCAGGCGAGGAAACTGCGCAATAATCTCAAGAATCTCAAAGAATCTCACTTGGTTTTGTTGAACATTTTCTATGATTTATATGTCTTTGGGTATTATAATTTTGTCTTGTTTAAATATAAGAAGATTTTAGGGCCTAAACACTTTGATTTATGTATTTATTTTATATTTCATAGTGATTAAATTATAAGTTACCCATACATGTTTTTAATTTTTTCATTTAAGAACTTTAAACAGAATAATAAAATATTATTTACCCCAAAGTATAATTAAAATTGAAGGATTTCGGCCTGTAAATGTGTGTTAATTCTCCCCTTTTTGTTGCTGTTCTCGATCACGTCGCCATTGACGTCACTGTAGGGCGCGTGCGTCTTAATTAGTTCGTCTCGTTTGCGATCCCATACCCCAGGCTGGGCAGGCAGTTGACCGGAGATGCTCCGATATTCGGTTAACCTAGAGAAAGTGACTCAGAGCTACCCGGCCCGCTCTCTCGCTCTGTGGAGACTCTCTCCCCCTCTCTGGCAGCTTTAATTGTTATTTTTACACACGTCGTGACATTGCACTTGAATTTTTGCGTATTTTTTCCCCTGCATATTTTGGTTTTTTGCTTCCCGTTAACTGTTACCTGTTACCCGGCTACCTGTCTTTGGCCTCGGTTTCCAAAATGATTTTCGATGATCCCATTCGAATCGCATGTTGCAGGTGCCGAAAACAAGTGCATAAATTAATTCGCCTTATTAATATGGCCATAAAGTCTACGGCTTGCCGCTAATTTGCGGGCCAGATTTATTTTTAAACCCTCTCCGGTCGCACCTTTTCGGCAGATATCACACTCTGTCTGCGGGCCACCGATTATATAGATATATAGTAGGTACTACTACTATATCCCCCCGTGCCGATAAGGCAAATACTCAGGTGTAAGTGTCTCCTGTTCTGGATCCGAACTCTTGTTTACCGAAGCTTTTTCGCACCTTTTTCGCGAAGAGCCCCACGCTCTGCCTCTCGCCGATCGATCGGGAATTCGCCACTGCGCAGGCGCGCTCTCTCTCTCTCTCTCTCCAGCTCTCGTTTTCCCGCATATAATTCTCTATATAATTTGCGAGGTCGGAGCAGAAATGGGTTTAATAGTGATTCGGTGCGCCCAAAGAAAGCAACGCAAGCATTCTCCGTTCTCCTCCTCCACAAGCATTTTGCTCGGCTGTGTCCGAGGAAAAGCCACAAAATTAAGCGGAAGAGCCTCGAATAAAAGCTGAAAAACAATTGAAAATAATAAATAATAATCGTGCCAAACGGGGCTAAATCTTGTAAAAATAATCAAGATCCCATAACATGTGAACTGCTGGAAAAAAAAACACTAAAAGCACTTGAAAAAAGCAACAAATGTGAAAAAGGAAATTTCAATTAGTGTTTATTGAAATTTATTAAGCGAGATTTAAGGCGTTGACATTTTTATTTGTCCAACAAAAACGTCAAATCAAGCTTCTGTGATCAAAAGCACCCCGAGAGTGAACTGAAGTAAATTCATTGTGATAATAAATCTAGTTAGACTGATTAAATTAGAGATTAACCAAAGCAGAATGACGCCGAGGCTTATTACCTATATTTTGGTAAATATATAATTATTTTAAGGGGCTTAAGATTAATCCTAGGATAAAGGATAATTACTGTCTAATAAAGAGTTTAATCATCATAGCTGTTTTTACTCAATCTCAAAGGAAACCTTTAATAAAATTAGTCAAAAGTGTGTTTGTTATAAAATTAAATCCGGTTTTAATGAAAATTACCTAAAATTGGTTTAATATTAAATTAGTATTTCTATAAATTATGAAATCATAAACTTAACCAGTATTTCATCATACGATCTTAAAATGCATTATTAGAACCGAAAATATGAAAATATTCATTTATTTAAGCAACAATTTAGATTATGTAATGCAATAAGTTGATAAATAAATTGGATACAAGCTCCTTTTTTATTTTTTATTAAATTGTAGCCATAATTTCATCATATTATTATATAACACAGTCTCTCCGTAGCTTCTTCTAATTTAATTCCTTTAAACCCGACTTGGCTTAGCAACTGGCTTTAATTATTGATCAAATCAGTAGTAAAACCTTATATAAGCCAGAGATTTCGTTGAACTATGTCTGAAATGTCACTGGGACTTTGATGATGGGTCATGACATGGCACAAATAAGTATATTGAATGGAATATTACTCATACGACACGTTGAGCTCTCGGCACTTATTAACCCACTTAATTGTGACATTTATTGGAGGGTTTTAATTATTTATAATTTTAGATACAAGCTTGTCACGGCATTGCCGATTGATTTTTTTCTATTTCTCACTGCAATTCTCACGTTTTCCCTTGCTTTTCTCTCTTTCTCTCTCTCTCTATCCAGTGCGGCATGCGCCATCCCACAACTGGGCTGAACGAAGACGACTTGAGTCGTCTCACTGGTTCATCATCGTCGACGGCCTCGTGCGGCAGCGCAGCCTCGTCATCCTCCTCCTCCTCATCCTCGTCGTCCGCAGCCGCAGCCGCTGCAGCCCGCAATGAGGCGGTTCGCAGTCCGGAGAAGCCAATACCAGCCCTGGCGGGCACTGGGGAGAGCCTGAAGAGCCACCTGAACAGCGGCTTCAACTCCACCTACCTGCCCGAGATCATACATCCGGCACTGGAATGGCAGAAGTCGTCGCGCAAGCGCAAGGAGCGTCTGGACAGCAGCTCGGCCTTTGGCCAGGATCGCAAGCTGCAGCGCAGCAACAGCGAGGAGCTGCTCACGGACGGTGGACCGGCGGGCATTGTGGCCACCGCCACGGGCTGCCAGACAGCCGCCGCCGCCCACATCCTGGAGGCCCAGTGCGATGCCATTCGTCGCGTTTCCTCCGAGGACTTTAAGCGCACGGCCAGCTATGCCAGCTACCGGCAGGAGTTCGAGCGGGAGCAGGAAGAGGCCTCGGAGCTGGGGGAGAATAATGCCTCCCTGGCCAACTTGCCGGCTGGAGAGGCGGCCAAGGAACGTCCCCGCCTTGAGACCAGTCCAGCGCGTCAGCCGCTGGCCAAGGAGACCAGCGATGACTCCGAGTGCGAGCACGAGAGGCGTCGCAGCAGCGAGCGCTTCTGCAAGTCCCGCCAGCCGCCGGTGCGCAAGTCCGGAGTGGCCAAGAAGGGAAGCGGTGGCGGAGGCAGTGGCTCCAAGTACCTGCCCTCGCGGCGGGATGAGCAGAGCGCCTACAAGTACGATCTGTCGGCCCTGAAGTACGAACGCAGAGGTTTCATCAGCAGCAGGAAACAGCAGCAACAGCAGCAGCAGCAGCAGCAGCAGCAGGATCACAACGACAACAACTTGATAGACTTCCATCAGCAGCAGAAGGAGCTGCAGACCAAGAGGAGCGCCAGCATCTCACCCACGCCCACCACCAGCTCCTCGGCGGGCAGCGACGACAGCACGCCCACTTCCAACGCCGCCCCGGCGCCCATCAAAGCCAAGCCCCAGCGGCAGCAGCAGAGCCTGGATCTCACATCCGCCCAGGAATCGCTGCCCTGGGAGCGTGGAGACGAGCCAGCCCCCATCCTGAGCCGTCGCTACGCCCACTCTCGCCCTCACATCGGTGGCAACCTGGATGCAGCCGCTCAGCTTGCCAAGGTCATGCCGTATCCCCAGCAATTGCCAAAGCAGGCGGCCACAGTTCAGCTCCACGCCGACATCAATGACATGGACATGGAGCCCATGGATGCAGTGCGCGCCTTCAGCTCGCTGGAGAATATGCGCACCCGGGATGTGATGCAGCAGGTGCTGCCCGCCATGATGGTGGCCTTCCAGACGCCCGACGAGCGCCTAAAGACCATCAATCGCCGGGTGACGGTGCTCAAGAAGAAGCTGGTGCAGCTGGAGGAGTCGCTGGAGCAGCGTCTCGGCTACAGGCCATCGCAGGCGGAGCGGCTGAACGACAAGTACATGAAGAACGCTCTGGCGGAGTTGAGCAAGCTGCGCAAGGAACGGCACGAGCTCAAGACTGATCCCATCGCGGCGCTGGGCCTCAAGGTGGGCAGCGGCGGCGTTGGTGGCAGCATCGCAGGCCAGGAGGTGGCCAAGAAGCTGGAGCGCATGAAGGCCACCCTCGCTGAAATCGAGCAGGTAATAGATCATGAAGAAGAAATTCCCCTCTGCTTTTTTTTTGCAAATTCAGAGCTAAATCACGAGACACATTTTATGACAATTAGCAAGTGGGGCGCAGACGTCAGAGCCAGATTGGGGGTGTATATATAGTAATATATAGGGAGGGGTCTGTGGATATGTGTAGTATGTAGGATAGGATGATGGCCACGACAGCCGCAATTTGGCAATAACTTTGATCTTGCCCCATTGTCAAAAAAAGAGGCGGCACTCGGTAAATAAATATTCTGTTTTGACCAGAAAACATGAAAACAACATTTTGCGGTTGAGCGACGTGTTTTAAAAGGGAATATGGGATATAGGGTTTAGGAGAAGGTCTAGAAAATTGGTTTATATAATCCTAGTAGCTCATTCTTTCAAGTTTTTAATAGATATTGATTGAGACATATTTCCCAGCCCCATCAATCAAGTCAAATCATTTACATAATTAGTTTCTAGTCACTTCCATGGCTTCCTTAGCTATTGTCCAAAGAAATCACTTGCCACATTCCAAATTGGGCGCCTATAATGAGGTTTCTATTTATATTCACATATAATGCATGTATTTATGGCATCTAGACAGGCCTCCTTCCTCCCTATTCGCCATACTCATATATTGACAAATTAATGATACATTTGTCATAGACAAACCCCGCAGACAAACACTCTGGCGGCCCAAAAGGAATCCACTCGAAATTGAAATTGAATTTCTGCCAAGAAAACAAAGTGTGCGCGAAATGAATTTTTCCCTTGCTATATGGCGCAGTGTGTGTGGAAATGGGAAATGGGAAATGGCCAAAGAGGCCAAAGAGGAGAGGCAAGCCATCCAAGTGCCAAGCCATATATTATTGCTATACTGTAACGTATTATTATTTGTTTACAATACGGTTATACATATTTTCCGCACTTGTTTCTATTTGTGTTCTGCGGCTCTGGCATCTTGGCAAATGTCTGCTGCTGCTGTTGTCGCCGGCCTGTCATTGTCACGGCCGAATCATAAACAAATCAAAAACGAGTAATACCCACAAAGCTGATTAATTGTGTTGTTTACCGATGCGTGTGGTCTTTATCAGTTCATTTTTGTGGAGCTTCTGTGGCATTTATTGTGGTTTTTTATCATAATGTATCGAACCACCATTTGCCATATAAGAAAGCCGAATTCTGAACACTTTCTACTAAAGATAAGCAAGCCTTTTGTCAGCCAAAGTCCATTCCAAATTGTCCCGAATCATCGTTCAGTCAACTGCCTCCAAGGCACGCTTAAGCGCCATAGTACATTCATCCCATAAGATGATTTTGCAAATTACTTACCTCTCTTTTTTTTCTTCGCAGAACCTCAACGAGAAGCGCGTGAATGGCCGCCGCTCCGAGCAGCTGGACGATCTGAATGCCGACCAGCTTGTACAGGAGAAGAGTGCCGTGCAGCATGGACTGCTCTACTTCGAGAGCCTCTACGGCCATCCCATCACCAAAGAGGAGCGCGACGCTGCCCGGCCGCTCTACGATCGCTACAGGCAGCTGAAGCGCTTGGTTTCCCGCACTGTGATGTTCGGAGCGGGAACAGGAGTGCCAGAGCTGCCCACAATCCTGGAGCACGAGGCAATGGTGTTCGAGGCCACTTCCACACCGCAGCAGTATTCATCGAACAACAGCACCGAGACTACGAACTCGCCCAGCGACTCGAATGCGCCAAATACTCTCAACCAGAACGCCTCCTCCGATGAGTCGACAACCACCACCACATTGACCGGCCCGGCGGCTGGAGTGGCTGCTTCGCCCTTAGAGTCGGCGGCAGCCAGCGAGAACATCTCTTCCCTGAGTCTGGACCAACTGTGGGAGCAGCTGGATCGCGTGCGCGACGAGAAGGCCCTGCTAAAGGCCACCATTCGGGAGTACGAGTCGCTGTTCGAGGAGCAGAACGGTCGCAAGATGCTCAAGCAGGACCGCCGGTCGCTGGAGACGGAGACATACGCCCAGTACAAGGAGAAGAAGGCCAAGGTCAGGCTGCTGCAGGCGCTGATCAAGAAGCACATTGGCCACTAAACCTGGATATCCTCCTTCCATTATTCACCAAACAAAACACAACACAACACGCATGCGAAACTTATTTATTTCATACCAACCTAGACTTATACGCAAATTATATGTAGTTTTTAGACTTACATTTACCATATATTCTATAATGATACATTTTATGAATATTGTTGATTCCTTATTGTTTTTTTAAAAAACATCTATTGAGTAATTGTAATAAACGAAACCCCAAACATTATGTGAAGCGAAAGAGGAGAGTGATTGGAGAGAAGAGAGTAGCCGCCAGACATTTAGACTCATCCCAATATCTAGCATTCAGACTCCCGCACGGAATTGATATCTAATTGTAACACCCTCCCTCCCCACTTCGCACTCTAAATCATACTTCAGTTCGATGTAAATCGTCATTGATGTTAAAAAATGACTGTATCTGGCCTTAGTTGTCCCACTCCAAAGCGGGGAGCACACACACACCCCATTTGATTAGAGCTACTCTACACCATATATATAGTTTGTAACGATCGAAAGGAGCAAATCAAATAATTGGAGAAACCTTTATAAGTGTTGTCTGGTAGCAATGAACCTTTTATATCGACGATATCTAACCTAGAGACTCTAGCGATCTATAAGTACAGTACTCTACCCAAGGCATTATCTATTATCTAGTTGTGCTTTCCATTAAATGTTTCAGTGTGCGAATATGCATGCAACCACCCATCCAGTCTAGATCAGAACCTCTGGAGTCGAGATGAATGCAAGCTAGCATCGGTGGCAGGCCAAGAGAGAGCCTCTCTGGATAAACGATTTGATTTTGTTGTGCAACAAGCAATTGGGTTTTTTGAACGTGTATAACCCCCGCCCCTAATCCATGCATACGATAACGATATATTATATATACATATATTATGTGGAATATTTACAAAGATAAAGCCAAGCAAATACATATGTAACGTATATATATTTACATGTTTACATATATATACACACATATAGGACTCAACATTTACAAATTGAATATTCTTATATATGTAGAGCCCGCTGACTGGGCCAAAACGAACGCAGAAAGCATTAAAGTATCTCCCAGCTAACTGAAGCGATTGAATGTCTATGAAATAAAATATATCACGTTATATTAAAATAAAATCTGTGTTTATTTTTATTCAGCGATTTGATTACATCAGGTTTATTTTGGGATCATTCGAGGAAGACTCACAGCTAGGTCCACGTCGAGTGCGCCTGCAATGAAAGATAAGATAGAAGTTAGAACGGGAGTTTTTGGCAAGATTAATCACAGCGTTGGAATTGGAAATGACGGATCAGTCGCGTGTGTATTATCGACAGGGAAGTTCAGCTATATGCTTGTCAATAGGTCTTCATCATATGATATGAAAATGATAAGCTTGAAAGGCATACCTCCCCTATGCTTACCTTAACGCTTTGCCAAAGATATTTTCGGAATATTATATCCTACTGTAAATGAGATAAAATAACACATAATTACTAATAATATCCAACGTGGAATTATCATTTAAACTCTGATTATTTCAGCTTATTGTATCATCAATTATTCTTATGACAGGGATAACTGTTTGGCTTAAATAAAGGTGTTCATCATAGATATTTATCTTGTTAGTTTCAGTGTGAGTGCTTTACTACTAACCTTGTTTCCAGACAAAACCAGTTTATTCTGAGACTGCAACCCATATGTGACAATACCTGCAAAATAATATATAGATTTCGATTAGAATGCTTCAAAAACTAAACATATTTTAGTTATGTTAGGTCAAGTCAGTCATAAAAAGTTAGCAACACATGTAAATTCAGTTATATGCTTGTCTATTTGTTTGTCATCAGATAAAGTTATCAAAAGATGCCAAGATAAATTGTATACACACCTAAGGCAGGTAAATACCAGCTGGAATAGTGATCCAGATACCTGAAAGTTACAAGAGAATAATGGTTTTATTATACAATTCTTGATAAAAGAACAACAAAAGTACTAAGATATGATTTATCAGTAGTTAATAACCAATCGACATCATTTCTCCGACTGGGGCGGTATACAAAAGCATCATTTTAGTTTGAAAGTTTTATAAAATTCGACAGAAGACGTACCTTTCTTTTAAGTGCAACATTTTCCTTTTAATAGTAATAGTAGCATTGAAGAGCCTCATGAAGAGTTTTTTTGGTTGCAGATTTCTGTAAAAAACAAGAAACAGTCGTGTTAAATACATTACTAAATAAAAAATATTAAACAATATGTAAATGTAAATTATCAGCAAATAATAACCAATCGACATCATTTCTCCGACTGGGGCGGTATTCAAAAACATCACGACAGAAGATTAAAGTAAAATGAATTGAAGTCTAGTAAACCTACCTTTTAAGATGTTTAATTTTGTTCCAGGTTGACTTTCATTCATCATGATAGCCGAGATATCTGCAAGAAATAAATAATCATGTTATAGAAGGCATTACCATAAGAGAGAATACATATATAATTTATATTTTAATTTATCAGCAACTTAAAACCAATCGACATTATTTCTCCGACTGGGGCGGTATACGAAAACATCATGAAAATAAACTAAATAATTAAATAGAAAGTAAAACCCACCTATTTGCACAGGAGGCCATCATACACACAAATTGGCACCAGCAGACCTGTAAGTAAATAAATAATCTATTAGCCAAGTTTATGTACATAACATAAAATCTACTTTAAAAGGGTACTTTGTCAGCTTATTTTATCATCAATTATTCTTATGACAGGGATAACTGTTTGGCTTAAATAAAGGTGTTCATCATGAAGCAGAATAGTTGATGTATTTATTATTTAACTAGTAGCTTACCTCTTACAAGCAGAGATTTCTAGAACATTAGGGATTAGCAGGAGACTACCCCACAACGAATATCTATAAATAAAATAAAAGCAATTAGGCATGCGAAACATTGACCATATATAGAATTTCATATATGCAATCAGCTTATTATATCATCAATTATTTTTATGACAGGGATAACTGTTTGGCTTAAATAAAGGTGTTCATCACTACATTTACAAAAAATCTTTAATTATTTTATGCTTACCATTGCAAAAACAGGATTTGACACATTTGATATGTACAGTAGCAGTCAGTTCCATCTGGAAAATGTTAAACTTTTAAATTTGTTTTCTAAAATATTTAATTGTTTTATGTATTTTCATAAAGTCAGTCGGGTGAAAATCAACATGATTATTCGGTTATATGCTTGTCTATTGGTTTGTCATCATAGAAAATACATTTTGTTTATTTTTAAAAGTAAAAACTCACCATTTTGAACGATTCGGCTATTTAGATGTCTTCTAGTGGCCATAAATGGTTTCTGTAAGTATAATAAAAAGGGGTTTCTTTAGAAAAAATATATAAACTCGGGGAAATGCTTATTGTAGGATATAAATCAGCAATTCATTTTTGCGTTGGATATGGAACAGTTTTCTTCATAGAATATCAAAGCGAGCTGGGTAAATGTTTCATCATTTTAATGGTAGTGACTTCTTTTACAATAACATTCTATAATTACCTTATAAGCATTCAGCAGTTGTTGAAGAATTCGCTTTTCCTGGTGTTCATCTTCCTGAAAAGTGAAGGAAAAGCTATTATTAAAATGTATTCTTGTTTTTAAATGAGACTATAATGATTTTATAGTTGTGCTTCAGTTACAAAGGTGAAAGTTGTCATCAAAACTTTTCAAGAGTAGCAAATAATAATCATTCATCATATACAGATTTGATGTAAGCTTTTTATTTAAAATTTTAAAAATACACACCTAATTAAGCAGAGTTCCTTTAAGTTGCTGCTTCTTTTGGCTGCCTGTAAATATAAATAAAATGCCTTTAAAATATATATTTTTATAGTCCTACATTTATGTTTGCAAGAAATTAATCAGCAATTTATGTTTTGCGTTGGATATGGAACAGTTTTCTTCATAAAATATCAAAGCGAGCTGGGTAAATGTTTCATCATTTTAGTGGAAGTGATTTATTTTTTAATATTGTATCATTTAATTTACCTTATTTATATCAGTACTCAGGTAACCATTATTTCTGTAAATAAATTAATACAGAGGAAGTTAATAATGGGTAATTTAGACAATCAACTTTCCAAGATAAATTATTAAATCAGCAATTCATTTTTTGCGTTGGATATGGAACAGTTTTCTTCATAGTTTATCAAAGCGAGCTGGGTAAATGTTTCATCATTTTAAGGTAGTGATTTTAAATGTATCCCTATGATATATATTTACCTGATGAAGCTGCTTAAGATTTATAATTTTCCCGCTTCTTTCTTTCATCATCTGCAATGCAAAAGAAATAACATTTATTAAAATATATTCAAATTATTGATTGCATTTTAAATAGTATATTAATGCTTCAGTTAAAAGGTGAAGGTTGTCATCAAAACTTTTCAAGAGTAGCAAATAATAATCGTTCATCATTTTCAATTAGTATAAGACAAAGAAATAATGAGAAATACACACCTATGCTGGTTTCCACTATAAAGAAAGCACATTCCTCCACAGTTTTTGCCTGAAATATAATAAAATACAAAGCGATTTCATTAGAAAATATAGAAAAGACGTTCAACAACTTATATTCTATTAAAATAAAGTCAGCAAGTATATTTTTGCGTTGGATATGGAACAGTTTTCTTCATAGAATATCAAAGCGAGCTGGGTAAATGTTTCATCATTCAAGTTTTAAAATAATACAAAATATATTGTACAAATGCTTACCTTATAGAGAAAATTCATCCTGGATTTTGTAGGCATTTAACCGCATAGCTACGACCAAGGGTAAGGCGTTCCTTTAAGAAATCTGCAATTCAGAAATCAAAGGTTAATTAACAATTCGATCAGAAGCTCTCAAAATGAATTGCTTGCTATTAGCATCAGTTTAAAAAACCAATCGACAAAGTTATTCCGACTGGGGCGGTATATATTCGGCATCACTGAAGCAATACATTCTAAAATAATGCCGATCAAAACTAACCTTACTTTGTCGGGACACGTGTTGGGGGACAGAATTCATCCAAAATCGGTCCCATCATCCGGGGATTTCATTTTCCAGATTCTTATATTGTCCATAATCACTGCTACCACAAGGCATACTGCAAATTAAGAGCACAGCTTGAGTACTTTGTAATTTAATCACCAAATACAGCGGGGCCACATGTGGTCTTGGGGTATCAGAATTGAAAACCAATCAACACGTCTCTTCAGACTGGGGCGGTATTAAATAGACATCATGGAAAGCAAGCCGCTTACTTTAAGAATATTAATATATCATCATCTTACCTTTTACAAATATTAGAACACAGGCAAACGCAACTGAGCATTTTGGAAGAAAATTTTAAATGAAAGAATACACGTGCAACTCGGCTAGAGGTGGAAGAAAATCGATGGCGCTATCGATCACACCGGCTTATAATAAACATCGATTCTTGTAGCCGCAATCGATTGTTTCCCGCATTTATTTTTCCTCCGTGTGCAGTACCACAAAATGCACAATGATTTATTATACATTTTTATTAAAAAGCTATCAGATGTGCCGGCCATATTTTTATTTCCCAGCTGAAAAACTGTTATAAACGTAAAAAAAACCGACGTACACTGATTAAAGATTTGGATGAAAGGTGAGGAACTTTGCTAAGCAAAAGTGTCCTGACTTACCGATGTTTTTGCTGTGTGACCATACTTGGATAACCATAATCAACAGAAAAACACCACACTTTCTTGTGGTATTTTAAACCCTGCACCAACGGTCGCCTTAAGTGTACTTGTTGTTGGTTTTCCGTTGCGTCTCGTGTGGACCCCGCTTTGCGTAACTTTTGATTTTTGATTTCCTACGCAAACCGCTTCTACCGACGCAATGGTGCTGACCAAGGAGTATCGTGTGTGCATGCCGCTGACCGTGGAGGAGGTGAGTGCCTGCCCCCATCGCTCCACCAGAGAAAACTCAACTTTGAGCTTTTATGTCATCATTTTGCAGTACAAGATCGGACAGCTCTACATGATTGCGCGCCACAGCCTGGAGCAGTCGGAGGAGGGCGAGGGCGTCGAGGTGGTGGAGAACCGTCCGTGCGAGGACCCCGTCCACGGCAAGGGCCAGTACACGGAGAAGCACATTCACTTGTCCAGGTGGGAAGCGCCTTCTTAAGCGATGCTGCGCAGTTTCCGGATAGCTCATTAAAGACACGATTTTGCATTTCGCTTCCCATTTACGTCAGCCGGCTGCCCTACTGGATACAGGCCATCTGCCCGCGCGTCTTCTACGTGATAGAGAAGTCCTGGAACTACTATCCCTACACGCTAACAGGTGAGCGAGCCGTGAGCAGTGGCCACTGCGCATCCCCAGTCCGCGCCATTCCATTCCCCCGTGGGGTGGCTATTTTTAAACCCACTTAATTATGCATTCCGGAGGTTGGGATTCCTTAACGCCTCCGTCTTCGCATCCGACTCTTTTCCGGCCATATGGCAGCGTTCTCCGAGAACATCATGTGTTCTTTTATTTGGGGGCCAGCAGGAATTCCGCGTTATCATCGAACCGGCATAATGATGGTGGGGGTACGTCTGCCGATAAAGGCCCCATTAACCGCACACCTGTTTCGGACCTGTGATACGTCATCCGTATCGGTATCACCACCGGAACAGTGCCAGTGCCCCGGCTCTAAATCAGCGTTCGGCAACTGTCGCAACTCCCAGGGCATTCTCCCGCCTGATAAAATCAGTTTACACGCTGTCCAAATGCACTCTATCGATAAGGCTGCTCTATATGCACTCCACATTAATCGCTGTTAGCGTGTTAAGGCTTTCGGTCGTTGACTTTTGGGCTTGGGATCCATTACAACAAGTGGGTTTATTTACCTAGCCAGATGGAGGGGTGTTACCATTACCATTAGCTGCTTTATTTACGTTTTCCAATAGAAGCTTACAATGCCCATATGGCTTTTGGTGCCCTATGAAGGTTTATTTATACTGTTTTATGGGAAATAAAGTTTTCTAGGGGTAGTTTCCTTAATGTAGAGTTCAGTTTTTTATGGAATCGATAAGGATCTTAAGATTAATGGTCTTAAGTGAACATAAATCAAACCAAAAACTAAGTAAAAAATGAATGTAACCAAGCTGATTATTATTTAATATTTTTGTATTAATTAATGCGCACTTTAATGAGGAATTGGAAAATATTAGACATTTCGAAACTATGTTTTTTGACCAAGAAATTCACCCTTAAAGTCCTCAAATTTACGCATTAAGGGGCTTTCAATCGATATTTATCGATATATTTATATGATCATTTTTTGACATATTAAAATAATAAAAACAACTACGCTAAAAAATCATTATTTGTTATTCTGAAGTCGTTTGTGTGTTCGTATTTTTTAGAATATTTAAACTTTAAGGTTTAAAGATCATATTTATTACCATCCCTTATATTCCCCTCACAAATGTACAGTGAGAGTTAACTTTAACCGGGACATTGAGAAACAGAACCTAAATTACTTATTTATTTATATAAAATAAGCCTATAGTTAAAACTAACAGCTAGCAAGGGTTTAAGAGCATTAGCTACTAAGAGAGCCTAAATTAGATAAATTTCCTTTAGTTGGTTTAGAATAAATACGTTTTATGAGTCCATAATATTCTTTTCAAGTCAAAGGCCCCGATTATTTTATTTACAAATCAAAGACTCCAATTATTCTCACCTTTTATTGATGTCTCAGCATTGTTTATAGTCTAGGTCTATGCCATTATGCCAGATTGCTTATAAAAACCTATAGATATCATATCGAAGAGAACCAATTCCTCTAACTCTATTTTCCTACAATAAGTAAAGCCTTTCTGGCCATGTTTATTTTAGCTTAAATAACATAAGAACCCAAATGGCTATCTATGATATTTTTCGACCTATAACAAAACCTATTTTGAAGCGCTTCTAGGCCAAAAATAACACATTAGACACGCTTGAATTATATTTAATGAGAAACGATGGTTAGTTTATTGATTTATTTTTGGATTTCTGCATTATAATTTCATGCGCCCTAATGGGGACTCTAATTGGCTGGAACGGAACAACCTCTACCAGAATACACGGTAATTGGTATGGCTTCTATTTCGGTTGTCCTTCGCTAACCAATTATCCTCAATTTACAGTGCTCCTTCATACCCAAGCTGAATGTGCTCATCAAAACAAAGTACGAGGACAACAATGGCAGCACAGAGAATGTAAAAATATAGCCCAGGGTCCTTAAGGGTCCATACAGGGGTGACAGTGATTAATAACGCTTTTGATTGATAGTGTCTGGACTTGTCAGAGGAGGAGCTAAAGACCCGCACCGTGGATCACTTGGACATAGCTTTCGATGACCTCAGTCCCAAGCATTACAAGCAGGAGGAAGATCCCAAGTTCTACAAATCAATAAAGACAAGTAAGAGTCGGGGAATTATCCAAAATAGAGAGCTATATTAATTGTATATCTAACCACAGATCGCGGCCCCCTTATCGAGGGCTGGCGGGAGACGGACAAGCCCATTATGTGCTCCTATAAGGTGGTTCATGCCACCTTCGAGGTTTGGGGCCTGCAGACCAAGGTAGAAGACTTTATTCAACGCGGCATAAGGGAAATCCTGCTACTGGGCCACCGACAGGCCTTTGCCTGGCTGGACGAGTGGCATGGCATGACCCTGGAGGATGTGCGTGACTACGAGCGCCAAAAGCAGGCCGAGACCAATGAGAAAATCCACAATTCCAGTGGAGGAGGCACCAACAATGAGGAGGCTGCAGCGGCGGCGGGTGATGCTGCCGCTGGCGATGTGGATTAAGCCCAGAGCACGTAGAGTAGTTAAGGCAACAGGATGCAGGCTGCAACAAGTACCTGCCAGGCCTCGCGGCGCAAGCTTACAAAGTTTCATAGGAAATATCTTATTCTAAAATACGCATATTTGTGTATATAGCATATAGCATATATATATCAGTGTCGATGCATTTTCAACCGGTCCAAAGAAGCTCAGAGCTCCCAGAGGCACAAGAGCACCAAATATTCATTGTTACCAACTCTAGAGAGCACGCAATTTTTAGTCAAACTTACTCTATATACATATATACCTATATATACACACGCTCTAGTGAACGGTTTGTGTTAACTATATCCTCTTAGCTTAGACCCTCTGAACTTAATGTAAATTCGGTGTACAAAATACAGAATATATGGTAGCGATGTACCTAAAAAGCAAGCGATGTTAATTACTTTTATTCCGCACCTGACCCGGGCCATTAGATGGCTCAAAATGGTGTGACCATTATTAAGAGGCAATTTGTATGCCAATGAACCAGGTAGTGAGCGGTATATAGCTGATGAATCAGCTATATAGAAATATATGTGTGTGCAGATGAGACTCCCACTCGACGTGACCCTGACACTGATCGTAAATCATCAGTTTTACACCCCCAACCAACCGAAGAGCAACAGCTGCTACCGGCCAGAACGAGCCCCCAAAAATCAGGAGAGTGTGCGAGAGCTATGACTATTGATAAAGCCATAGGAGCCTCTCGCGGGCTGCCAGCTGATTCCTCGCTGGAGATCTCACAAAAATAATGCCAAGAAGAAGCGGCGGAGCCGGCAGCGGCTATTCGCGTTCGCGTTCGCTTTCGCGCCGCATTTGAACTTCAAACGCGAGAAAAGTAGCACAGCGCGGATAGATACGCGGATGCGTGGAGCGATTAAGCGGCGTGGTGCGCGCAAAAACAGTTTTTATTTTCGGTTTTTGATTATGTATTTAGCATAGCGAGCAAATGGCAAAGCCAAAAAACAATTCCAATCGAATATTTAGCCTACCTGTGCGCGCTGACAATGGCATATTCTGAATGAAAACAAAACGCAGCTCGGATAAACAACAACAGTCTTCTTTGGTTGGGAAATAAATATTTAAAATATACACCAGAACATGGCGGCGAGTGCTGTGAAATATATTTCCCTATTTATCATGCTCCTAATAAGGTACAAATAAAATAAACCGCGGACTGTGTGTAATACAAGCTCTGGTGTTATCAGGAGGCGCCTTTACAACAGCCCCTCTCTCTGTGTCTAGTTGATTTATTAATAAACATACTAAATCCTATTCTGGGTTAGGCCATATGTGGGCCATATAGTCGAAGTATATGGTAAACCTTTTATATATTGAAAGGCAAAGTTACTTATCGCCCGCAGCAAAATCAAACCGAACTGATTGGGTTTTATGGTTATTATAAATGGCCTAAATAGGTGCAAAGTATAGGCACTTGGCTTACCCGGCTTCTAGTTATTTTCCCCAGTCTTAAACTATAGCTTATGCTCCAACTCTGGCGAGGATCAAATATGCCACACACACAAAATGTGGTAATTAGGGGCCATAAAATGCCAAGGTAGCCGAAACTCACTTCCTCAACATTCAAAACAGGGCAGCGAAAAACCCCAGATCCCCAGTGATCGCTCTACCTTTATCGCTCAACCCCCAAGCAGTTTTGGAAGGGAATCAGGCAGGTATTTCGGCCCCCCAATTTAAGAATTCTTATCACATCAACAGAGGCAACGGAGGCTATAAAAAGGTTCTGTTTATCAAAAGTATATATAACACTAGCGAAATGCTCTTAGATCTTGTCTATATATATTCCCCCTGCCTCTGTCCATATTTTAGCTTGTCATCTCTCCTCCAGATCTCATTTATTTCCTTGGCCCGTACAGTTATCATCCGGCAATCTCAATGAGAATCGACAGGCCCTGTCATGGCGGGGATTCATAAGTAGATTTATTTAGATTTATTTCCATTGTGGAATTGATAAACGGGTTTCAAGTGCTCGGGGAGTGAGAATGGGGCAAGCAATAAGCCCAAATTGGCTTAAATTTAATTATTATTTTGCCTTTTTTTTTTTTCAAAATAAAAGTAGAGTACTTAGAGGTATTTATTTATTTGCCAGAACGTCACAAGTGGTTCTTACTCAACCCTCTAAGATCACAAAAAGTCACTGAAAAATGTTTTGAGGCAAACTTTTCAATTAAAATTGAAAATTACAGTGGCCATAAAACACGCAACGTCTTTGTTAAGTTCGCTGCGCCATTTTATGCTTGAAAATGAGAAAAACTTTAACTTAGCAAAAATATATTGAAATTCAAGTCTGAAATTCGTTATACTTTGTTTATTTTATAAATTTTGAACATGTTAATTAGTGCTAATTCCCTGGGTGTCACTCACAGAAAGAGTGTCGATTCTGTCAGCTATGATTTTGGGTCTCTATATAACAACCCAGTATAAGCCTGAATATCAAACGAATTTAAGGGGGTATTCTGGTCTAGAAGCCTGTTTTTTGGGCATTTTTAAAAAAAAGATATAAAAAAAAGGAA
>JAEIIU010048181.1:0-10433 GCA_018874675.1 Drosophila baimaii | reverse complement strand
GCTAACTTTATTATTGGTGCTTTTTCTGCTATTTTCCTTAAGTCTTCTTCCGTAGTTTCATCTGCATATTTGAAGAAAAATAACCAACGATCCACTATGCTTTCTAGCTGTTCTTCCTTATTCTTAGGAAATTTAGGTAGTTCAATAAATACAAATTGAAAATCTTTTAAGTCATGCTCATTGGTTTTCTCATCTCTTATAGTGTGGCTGGATATATAATCAAGCTTATCAGGAAATAAATTACAATTAGAGATAGCAATAAAGAAAACCTTCTTTAAATCAATGTACTTACCAGATTTATCAGCTTGCCTTGAGTAAGCCTTAGCAGCATATAATTGAGCTCGTTTTTCGAAGCCTTTATCGCGAGTAAGCTGCATTTCAATCACATACCTGGCCCCACTAGAATCCCTGCAAAGAACATCAACTATACTTTGTTTATCAGATGCAATTTCAGGATCCATTATAGTACTGAGGAATTCCACTTCTTGTATAGTATTTATCTCAGCAAACCCTAAAATATCATTCAAAAAATGTATGAGAATATTCTTATTTTTTTCAGTGCCAAATATTTTTTTGAAGGTCAAATCCAGCTTAGGGTCGAGAAACTTAGATAAAGCCATAGCCAAAGTGCTTAAAAATATTAATAATTATACACTATTATTAACAATTATTCAACCATATTTTTGAAGATAGCTATGCCGCCGCGGCGCTAACAGGTAGCGGAATGACGAATTACTTAACCGTCATACCGCGATTCATTCGCGGTATCTCGGCATAGATTCCGCTAATTAGTAGCGGAATGACGATTGTGTATCGTGTTTTGCTAAAAATCACAGAATGAGTCTGGTTACCTTAATTAGAAGTTTAGCTTTAACTTTAAATGGACTACTCAACCGTGACAGACTTAGCTAAATTTCTTGGATAATCTGCATCTAACCCTTTTTTTGCTGCAGTAAAGTAAGCAAGGAATTGCATAGCAACACTGTAGATGATTGGAGAGATAAAATTATCAGTGTCTGGAAGTTGCACCACATCTGCGCAAACTCCCCTTAGGAATGGCGCTCCTTGTTTATCACTGAAGGCAATTACTTTGCCTTTTCTTGCAATAATCTCTTGTATATTAGATAGCGTTTTAAAGAATAAATCATCATAAGGGATAATTGCTATAACAAGCACAGTAGAGTCTATTAAAGCAATAGAACCGTGCTTCATTTCTCCCGCTGCAATACCAATTGTATTGATGTATGAAAGCTCTTTTATCTTCAATGCACCTTCCATTGCAACTCCGTATGAACTTCCTCTGCCAATTAAAATAACGTTATTGTGTTCTAATATGCTGCCTGATATATGTTGTATTTTCATCACATTTAAAACATGTTCAACATACTTGGGAATAGAGTTAATAGCGTTGCTTAGCTGTTTTATTCTCTCTCCACCCAGTATACCTTTTATTTTTCCAAGCTCCACGGCAAAGCATGCTAAAGTTGCAAGTTGCGCAGAAAAGGTTTTTGTTGAAGCAACACCAATTTCTTGCCCAGCAAGAGTATGTAACACAATATCTGAGATCTTTTCAATGCTGCTGCTAAATGTATTAGTTATACTAATGATTGGTTGCTTCTGTGATTTTGCATAACGCAGCGCTTCTATGGTATCTGCAGTTTCGCCAGATTGAGAGATAAATAACCCAATGCTGCCTTCTTCCAGCTTGACGTTGCTATACCTAAATTCTGATGAGATTTCTAGATATACTCGAACTTGAGCGACATTTTCCAGCCAATACTTTGCTATTAGCCCAGCAAAATAAGATGACCCGCATCCAACTATAGTAAAGTAACTCAGCTCAGAAAACAATTTTTTGTTAGCAAATATTACCTCTTTATATTGCTTGTAAAATTGATTTATTGTTTTGTTTAATGCACGCGGTTGCTCAAAAATCTCTTTTAACATGAAGCTAGGGTAACCATTTTTGCTAATTAGAAAATCACTTGGACTACTATTTTCTATACTGCGTTTAACTTGTGTACCATTGTTGTATATACTAACTCCACTAGATTTTATCACTGCAATGTCATCATCTTCCAAATGCGATATTTTTTCCACAAATGCACTTAAAGCATTAGAGTCAGATGCAGCAAACACTGTGTTACAGTTATAGCCTATTGCTAAAGGCAAATTTCTCTTCGCAACAAATAAGGCGTCTGGATATTCTGCAAATAATAAGACCAAGGCAAATGAGCCGTGTAGGTTGTTTAAACACTTAAATAGAGAATCAACTGGCGACAATCCTTCATCGAGATATAAGGTTAGCATGTTTGGTATGATCTCTGTGTCAGTGTCAGTATGGAATGACATGCCCCTTTCTTCTAGGCCCTTTTTCAGCAGATTGTAATTCTCAATTATGCCGTTATGAGCAACAACAACGTTATTTGTACGAATGGGGTGAGCATTTTTAAGGCCTGGAACTCCATGTGTAGCCCAGCGAGTATGTGCTATGCCAATTGTACTGCTAGACATCTTGCTTTCATCAACAATTTCACATAACCTTTCAACTCTACCTTCTGATTTTTTGACTTCTATTTTGCCTTCATTATTTATGATTGCTATACCCGAAGAGTCATATCCCCTATATTCCAATTTTTGCAACCCAGTTAGTAAAGTTGGTACTACTGAATCACCACTACTTACTACACCAAATATTCCGCACACAAATGGATCACCAAACAAACTTTTTTCTAAACATGTTAAGCATTTTTGCCTTTATTACTGGTTGATTTATATTCTTTTTATCATTCTTTCGATTTTACCTTTTTAATTGGTTTAGCTGCTACTTTTTGAGTTTCTTTGCTTAAAACCTCAGATATAGCGGACTTTAGAACTTTTATCTCAACTTTTGGTGCTATTTCTATTATAAATTGTGCATTTGCCTCATCAACTTTATTAACTTCACCTATTATTCCACCAGAAGTAATGACTGTATCACCACGTTTTATTTGATCTATCATCTTTCTATGTTCTTTTAGTTTTTTTTGTTGCGGGCGAATAATGAGAAAATAAAATACCACAAATATTAAAATCAATGGAGTAAAACTAGCAAAAGATGCGCCGATACTTGATGTATTGCTAGTTGCATCTGCTGCAAAAACTTCAGAAATGAGCATATTTAATCCTAATTGTTAATGATAAAAACAAACCTATTTAAGTATTAATTACAATACCATGCCATGTCAAGTTTGGTGAAGGCGTTTCTCAATACCGGCAATAATACTGCGAATTCTAAGTTATGCTAAAACTAATATGGCGGGAGTGATGAGACTTGAACTCACGACCTCATGCGTGACAGGCATGCGCTCTAACCAACTGAGCTACACCCCCCTAATTTCTTTTTAGCGTTTTCGGACTTCAACTTTAAAGCTAATAAACATGTTGCCCTTTGTCAATATTTTTTGTTTGCGCTTTGCTGTCTTTTCTATTACTATGTAAATAATTTAATTTCACACATGGCTTGTACAAGTAGTCCCATTAGGGTTATGCCATGGAAGATAAACTATTTGGAGGAATGATATATGACAAATTTGCCTAAAGTCGCTGTGCGTGATTTAGCTGAATCTGGTGTACATTTTGGTCACAAAATTAGTCGCTGGAACGCAAAAATGGCTCCATACATATATGGAGTGCATCAAGAAAATCGTATACATATAATTGATTTGCGAAAAACACTACCATTGCTACAGGTGGCCATGAAGGCTTTATATGACGTTGCATTTCAAGGTGGTCGCATTCTATTCGTTGGTACAAAGTTTCAAGCTTTTGATATTATTGCAAGTGAAGCGATTCGTTGTGGTCAATATTATGTGAATCATCGTTGGCTTGGTGGTATGCTTACTAATTGGGGCACTGTTTCTTCTTCGATAAAAACCTTGATGCAATATGAGAAAATATTAAATGACGAGGATAGCATTTTAACAAAGAAAGAATTGGGGAACATTGAAAAGAAAAAGCAAAAGCTTGATAAGGCGCTTGGCGGTATTAGAGAAATGGGAGCAATTCCTGATATCTTATTCATCATTGATACTAATAAAGAGCATATAGCGGTTAAGGAGGCTAAGAAGTTAGGAATTCCAATAGTTGCAATACTTGATACTAATTCTGATCCAGATGGTATTACTTATCTAATACCTGGAAATGATGACTCAAGAAAATCAATAGAGCTCTATTGTAAATTAGCTACCGACTCTATATTAGCTGGAATAGAGTCTAGTCTAGCAAAATCTGGAGTTAAGATTGATGATATAAGGGGTGATGAGTTTATTCAAGAAAAAGAAGATGGTATTGTGCAAACTAAAAGGAGACGTAGTAAAGTTTACAAAGAAGGAGAAAGGGAGGTAGTAACAAATGAAGATGAATCCAGATGATATAAGAGAATTACGTGATAGAACAGGGCTTGGCTTAAGTGACTGTAAAAAAGCATTGGAAGAATGTGATGGTGACATCAAGAAAGCCGTTGATAAGTTACGTACAATAGGTCTTGCTAAAGCTGACAAAAAATCTGATAGAATAGCTTCAGATGGACTCGTTGCTATGTGTTTGACTGAAAATTATGGTGCATTGGTTGAACTCAATTGCGAAACAGATTTTGTTGCAAGGAATGAGAAATTTATAGAGTTAGTTTCAAATTTAGCATCAATTGCTCATCAAGAACGCTGTACTAGCGTTGATGAGTTAAAAAATGCCAAGTATGAAAGCATTGGCACAGTGCAGGAAGCTATTATGAATGGTACATCAGTTCTTGGTGAGAAGCTGGAGTTAAGCAAGCTTTGTTACTTAGAAGCTAAGGATGGAGTTATTGCTGGCTACGTACATGGTGATGTGTGTGGCTTAGGTAAGATTGGTGCTTTAATTGCATTGCAATCATCTGGTGATAAGGCGAAGCTACAAGAGATTGGGAAACAAATAGCTATGCATGTAGTTGCTATGAAGCCTGAAGCTTTGTCTATGGATGATTTAGATCAAATGAAGTTGAAAAATGAACGTTCTATAATTGAAGAGCAAGTGAGGGGCTTAAATAAACCTGAAGAAGTAGCAAAAAAAATAGTAGATGGACGAATGGCTAAGTACTATGAAGAAGTTGTTTTACTAGAACAAAAGTTCATAAAGGATGATAAAATGAAGGTTTCTGATTTTATAAAATCAAGCGAGATGAGTGCTATTAAATTATCTAATTACAAGTTACTTGTTTTGGGTGGTGCAAACTAAATGGTAAAAAATGTTTCCCTCAATAAATGAAAAAAGCGAAATAAAATATTCCAGAGTGTTATTTAAAATTTCTGGTGAAGCTTTAATGGGGTCACAGTCTTTTGGCTATGATATGGGAATAATAAGCCAATTGTGCAAAGATATAGCTGATATTAACAGGCTTGGAGTTCAGGTATGTATTGTTGTTGGTGGTGGTAATATCTTTCGTGGCACATCTGCGTCTTTAAGTGGCTGTGAAAGAGCAAGTAGTGATTATATTGGAATGCTTGCAACTATAATCAATGCTTTAATTTTACAAAACTTTTTAGAAAAAAATTTAATAGCTTCTAGGGTATTATCTGCAATACCCATGGCCACTGTATGTGAATCTTACATAAGAAGGAAAGCTATTCGTCATTTAGAAAAAGGTAGAGTGGTAATTTTTGCAGCAGGTACAGGCAACCCATTTTTTACTACAGATACAGCTGCAGCCTTACGTGCTGTTGAGATGAATTGTGATGTTATTCTAAAGGGTACGCAAGTAAATGGTGTATACTCCGCTGATCCGAAAAAAAATGAGGATGCTGTAATGTATGATAGGCTTTCTTACACGGATTTATTGACTCGTGATTTAAAAGTTATGGATGCATCAGCAATTTCACTTGCTCGTGAGAATTCTATTCCAATTATAGTTTTTTCTTTGAAGGGAGAAAAAATAGTCAATATTATTAAGGGTCAAGGTACTTATACTATAGTTTCAGATTGTAAACATTAGGTAATTTATGTTAAATGAAATAAAAGCTAAAACAAAAGAAAGAATGCTAAAAACTATTCAGTCCTTTCATGATGATATTAAAGGCGTACGCACTGGTAGAGCTAGCGCATCGTTGCTTGATGGTATAGTTGTAAATATCTATGGTGGACATCAAAAGTTAAATCAGGTTGCAGGTGTTTCGGTTATAGATAACAAAACTCTATCAATTAAAATTTGGGATATTAATGTTGTCGGTGAAGTGAAAAATGCTATATTAAATGCCAACTTGAATTTAAATCCTGTTGTTGAGGGCAATACCATACGTATAGCTCTTCCGGACTTAACACAAGAAACCCGTGAAAAATTAGTGAAATTATTGCATCAGTTTGCTGAAAATGCACGGATTGCCATTAGAAATATACGTAGAGATATTATGGAAGAAATAGAAAAAATGAAGGAAAATAAAGAAATCTCAGAAGATGATTTTCATGGTGCTAAAAAGGAAATACAAAATATTACTGATAATAATATAAAAAAAATTGATGGTGAATTGTCCATCAAAGAAAAGGATATACTGAATCACTAAATGATATGGAGAAAGCTTACATAGCAAATGATGTCATTCCAGTGTTTGACACTGGAATCCAGTCTTTACTATACAACTATCTGATGCACTTGTTTGAAATCAAATTTCCTGGATCCCAGTGTCGGAGCACTGGGATGACACCAATTTTGCATTCAAGTATCAACTATTGGTGTCACTACAGTAACTCTCTTCCTGTCATGCAAGTAGCTGACACCTTCCAGGTGTCCATTGAAATCCAAAAAATTTCACTCAAGTCAAAATTAGGTTAAATTTAAATGTTGAATCAAGAATCTTTACCGAAACATTTAGCAATTATTATGGATGGTAATGGTAGATGGGCGAACAATCAAGGAAGGGTAAAAATTGATGGTTATAAAAAGGGCAGTGAAGTTGCATACGATATTGCCAAGTATTGTACGGACTTAACCATACCCTACTTAACTTTGTATGCATTCTCTATGGAGAATTGGCTTAGACCCAAAAACGAAACTGACTGTCTATTTGATTTATTTTACTCTGTCTTAACTAATGAAGATAAAGTCAATTTCATTTGCAACTGTAACATTAAGTTGAATTTTATTGGCAATTTAAGTCTGTTATCCAGTAAAATATTGGATCAAATTAAAAAAGCAGAAGAAATGACACATAAGAACGATGGTTTATTACTCACTGTGGCAGTCAGTTACGGAGCAAAGCAAGAAATTACACAAGCTATAAGCAATATTATAAAAGAAAATATTGCTTATGTATCAGAAGAGGAATTTGAAAAATTTCTGTATACTAAAGATTTGCCAAAATTGGATTTATTAATTCGCACTGGCGGCGAAAAAAGGTTAAGTAACTTTTTATTATGGCAAGCAGCTTATGCTGAATTGTATTTTTGTGATACTTTATGGCCTGATTTTTCTTGTCAAGATTTGAGTAAAGCATTAGAAGATTATACAAAAAGAGAGAAAAAATATGGTAGATAATAATTTTATAATTAGAATGTTGTCCTCAATAGTAATATTATTCATATTTTCCTTTGCTACATATTTCAGTGATTTATCGTTTTACCTATTGATTTTTTCAATAGCAGTTTTATCTTCTTTTGAATGGTATAATCTAACCCAAGGAAATAAAATTTTATACGTTTTTGCATTATTATTGATTGCACTACCAAGCGCCTCATTAATATATTTATATAATCTACCACAGGGAAAATACGCATTAGTATGGTTCGTCTTAACCATTTGGGGAATTGACGTTACTGCCTACCTATTTGGTAAGAATTTTGGTGGAGCTAAAATTTGCCCAATTCTTAGCCCTGGAAAAACTTGGACAGGACTTCTTGGTGCGATTTTAGCTGGAGTAGTGTGCACAATTTTTGGATCAATATTTTTTGGTCTATTTTCAATTTTTTATTCTCCAATCATTGGCCTTGCAATTGCTATTCTAGCGCAACTTGGCGATTTCACTGAGTCGCTTGTTAAAAGAGCTTACGGTGTTAAAGATAGTGGAAATATGATACCTGGCCATGGGGGAGTGCTCGACCGTATGGACAGTTTCATTTTTACTGCCCCTCTTATTGCTATTTACATAAGCTAAGTCTGCAGAAGAAATAAAGTGCCATTAGAGATCATCCCTAGTCAGCTCCCCAACCGCTTCCACAGTACAGTCATGGACAAACGTCTTTTCACAATAAGGGCAGGCTATTTCCTCTTCTTCTCCCATATCTAAATATATTAATGGATGGCCAGAACCCTCATCATTCTCATCACCATGACAACAAACTTTTCTATTATTAACCCTCACTTTTGACATGCTACTCCTTTAGCTTATAACATTTTATATATTAAATATACCTATCCAGAAATAAAAAACAACAAGCACTATTCTCCATTTTTTATCCTATTCAGGTTAATCAATTCGCTTTGAACGCCTTTTGATACAAATTTGCTAACATCTTCTCCTAATCTTGCTATTTCCTTTACAAAACTTGATGAGATAAATTGAGTATCTTCAGAAGCGGGAAGAAATATGGTTTCGATTTCAGGAAGAAGTTTATAATTTACCCAACTCATTTGAAACTCGTAATCAAAATCCGACACTGCTCTTAATCCTCTAATAATAACAGAAGCATTCTGCTCTTTGGCAAACTTCACTAGCAACCCATTAAAAGATATAACATCTGCATCAATTCCTAGTCCTTTAATTTCATTTTCAGCCATGCTTGTGCGTAGCTTTGTGTCAAAGGCAGTATGCTTATTAACGTTTTCTGCAACCCCTATTATTAATTTATCGACTAGTTTACACGCTCTTTTGATTATGTCAAGATGCCCAAAAGTTATAGGGTCAAATGTGCCAGGGTAGATTCCTGTTCTGTTATTAATGTTCATCCTTTATTTTTATATAAACTACTTTAAAAACTTTTGATAGACATGATAACATTTTTTATCTAAAAATGAAAGTATACAGTTGGCCTGATAGCTCAGTTGGTAGAGCAAAGGACTGAAAATCCTTGTGTCGCTGGTTCGATTCCTGCTCAGGCCACTTTCCTTTCTTACTAAATTTACCTTTTTGTTGTAAAACGTTCTATAATATGTTATGATATTGATATAAGTGTTGAGAGGGTAAACTATATATATAAATATTATAGCAGAATATTTAGTATCTTATTAATTATAGTTCTATTATTAAGCAATATTACTTATGCTGGCGTTAGTGAAAAACCGGCATCTCAATATGTAACCAGAAAAGAAGAACCAGCGTCAACTGTCTTGACGGCAGAAAATACAGTAAATAATGACATAGTTGTTGGTTTGTTGAAAACGGAAGAAGCACATGAACTTGGGCTATCTCAAAATATCTATGAGATGTTTAATAACTTTGGGGTTAAGACTGTACTGATTGATTATAATAAGATAATTAGCCTTAAAAAAATTCAGACAGAGTCACTTAATCTCGCAAAACAAGATGAAACATTGGCAAAAAAGCTAACATTAGACCGAATAAAAGTTGAAGTTGCACAATTCATTAAAGAGCACAAAATAAATAGGATATTTATTCCGGATAATTTACATTCAGCACCCACTCCTTATCGCCAGCTTGTTACTGAAGCAATTGTAAAAATAGTTGATGATAACCCTGCAATTCATTTACTTGGCATATGTGAAGGCATAATGAATGCAAAGGGAATTGAAGTAGTGAGTGTTGTGAGTGATGAAGAGAAGCAAAGATCTCATTTAAAATCAGCACCTAATCCACAGAAAGAGGATGTACCTCTCCAGCAGATAAAGATCGTTCCAAATAGTCGTTTAGCAGAAGTAGTAGCCAAATTCCTAATACCTAATGAAAATGGCTGGTTTTCAACATATTTTCCAGATGCTCATTCAGGAGCAGTAAGTAATACACCAGAAAATAGAAGAAAATTGGAGTCACTTGGATATAAAGTTGCAGCATTTTCCAGTGAGGGGGTAATAGAAGCTATTGAAGATAAGCATGGTAATGTTCACTTTCAAAATCATCCAGAAGCCCTTGTTGTGAAGTCAGATAAAAACCTCTATTTATCAAATCACAAGGAACGTCAAGTGTCTACACTAGTTGCTATAGCGATTATAAATGATTTTCTTTATCGTGCTTAATGGCTATAGCTTTAGGCTTACCGACGATTTGATAAACGATAGATTTGTCATGTATCCGTTCAGGCAATGGCGTCAACTTAAGGAAAAATATCAGCGATAGTGTATAAAATTTCTCTCCAAATTTTTGATCATTAAATTATCCAAAGAGTGCAAGGGACAGCACTTTTATTTCTATTTTATTGCAACAAAAAAGTTTAAAATGTGTCTTTTTTAGGTGAGGCATGCAAAAAGGAAAAGA
>JAEIIU010048180.1:0-19912 GCA_018874675.1 Drosophila baimaii | reverse complement strand
AACGATATTTTCAACTTTAGGTCATGCGTTACCTAGGAATTAGTCCCCCCATTTCTCTGGGTGTATATTTTAATATATAACAAATGACAATTTTATTAATTTCCTTTTATTTTTTTACTTAAAAATAAATTGCGAAAAAACGCTCAAATAGGCAATTTGCAGTGGTGCAACCTCTTAATAGGCCCCTCCTTAATTATGGCCTTTTGGCCACGAAAGCCAGTGTTGGTACCATAGTGCCACTGGAATAAAGGCAAACTTTGCGAATGTGGAAAGCAACAACAAAACGCACACACATCGAACACGAACACACAGCGCCACACCCACGTCCCAACGGGTAATGTGAGAGCGAGAGAAAGGGCGCGCGGACGGAGTGAAATGCTCCGATTTCATTATGGGTCTCGCTTATGTATATTCTTGTTAAATATTAATTAAAATATGCGCATTTGCTGTTTTCCATCCGTCTGTCTGTTTTGCCTTCAGCTCCCTTTGTCATTGCAGTGCTCTTTGCCATTGGTGTCCTTGTGCCCTGCGGAAGGATGTGCCAACGTGGGAAGGAGCCAGGCAGTGATTTATATAAATACCTATCGATACGAATAGCACGAATTGTGTTCCACTGAAAGTTTGACGAGTATTACTTCGGCAAACGTAAATATTATTAAGTTACAAAGGAAATGTTTCAGATGTGGCAGCCTTTTTCCACCGCCAATTATCCATAGTAATTGAGTTGTCCTGGGAAGAAGTCGCTTCCGGTTTTGTCTACTCGGTGAAATCGAATTTAGTTGATTTTGCCATATTTGGAATTATTTGTGGCCCACGCAAAGTCAATTACCAAATATTTATTTGCAGTAGTTCTTGCCTCGAGCACATTTCATATACATAAATTAAAGCATTCGGAAATGGCCAGTCGAGGCAGCTTCGTAAGAGACTTTGTCTCTTGTTGTCCTTTTGGCTGCCATTTTTTGCCTTGTACTCCTTCAGGTAACCTCCGTACTTACTCTGGAATTTTGCTTGCCGGGCACTTTTTGTACCCGGCACACAGAGGGTTTTATAGGCTTGTGCCTTCTGGGAATTCATGTAACAGGGAGGAAGGGCAATCTCCGATCACATAATGATATTCTTGATCAGCATCACCAGCCGAGTCGATTTAGCCATGGCCGTCCGTTCTTATCTTATTGTTGAATTCGATTGGAGTAATCGTTTCTGAGAGGATTCGAAAGACTTCTGGCTACTGGGTATCTCACAGTCGAGCCCACTCGACTAGAAAGCTGTAGTCCTTGTTTTTCCCTTGAGAAAATGACATCTACGGAGGTAATGTCTTTGTAGTATTTATATTTATTTATTTATTTATTTAGACTTTTTGTTTAAACTTACATAATAGCATACATAACTTTTAGTTCAATGTTGGTAACGTTTATTTTACTAAATTACATTTGTTCAGTTGCCAAAACATGACGCATTCCATGATTGCATTTGCATTTATTTTTCGATTGCATCCGCATTCGCTGTCTACGTATTTGTTCAGCATTTGTTTGCGGACCGGGCGTTTTTTTAGCGGACAAAGAGCGGAATAAAAAATGCATATACCGTGCCGTTAACGGGTGTGTGTGCGGCAAATTAAATGCAAGTCAGAAAAATTTAAAATAAATTGGCGCAACTGCATTTAAGCATTAAAGTTATTGGAGAATATGCGGCTGTCACTTGCCAGCGAAATCGCTTGCTGCACATCAATCTCGTATCGGAGCACCGAGGCTCTGGGGAGGCGGACACGGGACGCGGGACGCGGGATTAAGGCACAGCAAGCAGCGTCATTAAGGATTACGTTTGCAATTACGAGTAGGGTATAAATTCACTAAGTTACACTCCAAGGATTAACAAGAAACAGCCAGCGGGCGCTGCGTGGCTCCTGCTTCATGGCAGCAGGCGTGGGTTGAAGCGTCCCATGAACAGGATCATGCCCGTGGGATTGTGGCGCACGAAGTAGAGGAAGGGCTTGTCGAAGCGGAGTCTCGGGGCGTCAGGCACACGAGCCTGCCGCGGCCGGAGTGGCAGCGGCAGTTCCAGGTACTTGGGGTCCAGTAGATCGTCGTAGAAGCCCCGTCCCAGGGCCGACTCCTGCACCAGCGAGCCGAAGTCCACGACGGCCTCTGAAGAGTCGAAGGCGTCGTCATCCGTGGCATCCACGTCCTTGTTGCGCTTGCGGAGCGGCGGAGCCGGGTACATCTCCACGTGGTGGTGCTCGGAGATCTTCTCCTCGCCGCAGGTGCTGAACGTGTTGATCTGTATCATGTCAGAGAGGAAGATGTCCCGGTTGCCGGCTCCCGTTAGGCCACGCAGATCGGCGAAGTCCGACTTGAACAGACCGCGCAGGCCCATCTTCTGCAGGCCCAGTGAGGCGTTCACGAAGGAGCGGTGCGAGAAGCGCGGCAGCTGCACCTCCATGCCGGGCCGGTCCATCAGCGATGTAAGCAGCCGGCTCCAGGCCTGCGACTCGCCGAAGGCCGTCTCCACCAGACTGCGCTCAAGGCGGTCCAGGTTGTCCATCGGCGAGATGGAGCTCTGGTGGCCAGGCATCACGTAGACCGTGCTGACAGTGTCCTGCAGGCGACCGAACGACACGATGGTGGCGTCCAGCTTCGGCTCGTAGCCTGCCAGGAAGCCGGAGCGGTAGAGCACAGCCGGAATTGGCACGAGGCGGCGCTGGCGCACGGTGGGGTGCACCTGGAAGAACATCTCCCCATCCCGCTCGGCCGTTGAGCCGTGCGAGCAGTCCGTCTGGAAGAGATTCGCCGAGATGGTGGCCAGCGGGCCGTTGACCCACACGCTGTTGGTGCGCAGGTACTCCAGTACCTTGCCCATTGTGTGGCGCTTCACCAGGAGGTTGGTGCGGCGGCGCACGATATCGTTGACCACGTGGAAGTTGACCTCCTCCACGTGCCCGGCGTAGAGCTGCTGAGTCTTCTCCTTGAAGAAGGGCAGAATCTTTCCGTTGGCCCGGTCGCTGAAGATCTCCCTCACAAATGCCGCCGTCGCAATGTCGCTGTCCAGGGCCTGCTCCACCGAGCTCGTGATGTTCTTGAATATCAGGTGCGGGTTGAAGGTGACCATGTCGTCCAGCTTGAGGATCTCGTTCATCTCGCCGGAAGTGCTGCCGCGCGCCCCTAGGAAGACCATGGAGAGCATGGAGGTGAGGGCGAAGGGTGATATGACCAGACTTCTGGCCGAGCTGATCTTCTCCGAGGTGATGGCGCGCCAGTAGCTAAAGGCCAACTCGTTGCAGAGCCGGGCGAACGACTGCAAGTCCTCGTCCATGTGGGCGGTGGAGGCCTCCAGACCCTGCGAGGACTCCGGACTGGGTTCCAGCTTGACGGGTGGTCGGGTGGCCTGGGTCGAGCTGGCCATGAGATTGGTCAGCGAGGCGGGACGCTGCGTCGGTCGCTGCTGGCTCGCCGGCAGCTGCACCGGAGTCTGTGCATGGGCCGGGGCTGCCTTGTTGGCGTTGTAGGGCGAAACCTTGGGCGGCTGAAGGTCCAGTTGGTTGTAGCCACCCAGCAGGGAGGGTTGAACGTAGTAGGAGACGGGCCGCAAAGTGTTTAGCCGCTTGGTAGTTGAGGCGGGCGCTGGAGTCGTGGTAGAAGAAGGTTTGCTGGGGGCAATTGTGGTTGTGGTTCTGAGAGTAGTGGTCGTAGTGGTGGTCGTGGTGCTGGTGGTACTGCTGGGCAAAGCCAAGGGCATTTGGTAGCCAGCTTGATCCTCCTCATCCTCCTCATCGGCCTGATCAGCTGGAGGACTTTCATAGCCGCTCAATGGCAACGTGACCTTGTAGGTATCCTCCTCGGCACTCTTTTCGCCGCCCTCCTTGGAGCCTGAGCTGAGTGGCCTTACCACGCTGGCCGTCGTTTCTCCCAGCTTGACATAGGGATCCTCGTCGTCCAACTGAACTTTCTGGCCGCTCGTCGCCGCCTCTGCATCCTCAGAGTCGCCTTCTTCGGCAATGGTGGCTGTCAGCTCGTCGGAAATTTCCTCCAACGACTCGTCGTTCAGCTGCTGCGATTTCACCGTGCTCAATTCAATTTGTTCCGTCGCCTGCTCCGAGCTGAGCGACATGTCCGACTCGGAAGATACCAGGGACATATCGCCAGGAATTTTCGTGACAGCCGTCTCCTCCATCTCCTCGCTGGCCGGCGCCTGGTACTGCGGCCGAAGTTGGGCGGCGTTGGTGGCGCTGTCCTCCACACTGCTTGTTTGGGCCACCTGGTCCTGCTGCTCTGGCTGCTCGGTCTTATCCGGCTGCTCCGTTGTTGACGTTAGCTCCTCTTCCTGTGCGTTCTGGTAAACAAATGTCGCCGTCGTCGCCTTCTCCACGGCCGGCGGCTGCGTGGTCGTCTCTGGCTCTTCCGGCGGTGCCTTCACCGTACTGTAGCCGGACTCCGTATCTGCTTCCTGGCTGGTGCTGGACTGCGCCTCCTGCTGCTCGTTGTAACCATTTGTCAACATCTCGGGCATTTGCTCTTCACTTTCGCGCTGCGTGTAGCTGTCGGGGATTTCGCTGTAGCTGGTCGTTGACTCCTCGCTGCCGGAACCCTCGGCGCTGGCCGTGCTCTCCTCATTGGGCTGCTGCGCCGGCTGGCGCTCGGTGGTGGTGGGGGCCACCTCAGCGGTGTATGCTTCGGTGGTGTCGGCTGCGGCCACCGTGGACGGGGTTTCGTGGGCAGGGGCGGTTTCCGGCCTGGTTGGCTCTTGAGTTGGCTGCAGCTCAAGTCTTTCGTTGGCAAACACTTGCTGCTCCTCGTCCTCGTTCTGCTGCTGCTGCGCGTAGATTTGCGACAGCGAGAGGATGGGAATCCGGTGCGTACTCGTCTCCACGTGTTCCAGGTGAACAGCTTCCTGCTCGAGGGGGACTGCGGTTGCTTCATTTCTCTCCGTCAGCTGTTCCTCGGGCTGTGGCTCCTGTTTGTACGCTTCGTGGGGCTCCTCGGGCTCTTTGGTCTGGTCTGGCTTCGGCTTGGGTTGCAGAAGGAATGAAGCATTCAGATGGGCAAAGTTGGTCAGGCGGTGCGAGTCGTCTACCGGCTGCACCTTGGTTGGGGGCTTGTACTGGTCACCCTGGGTGATCTGCTGGATGACGTCGGACATGAGGAACTCCAGCTCATCCTTGGTTTCGTTGGAGTTCATGGCAACGTCCGAGACTAGCGTGTTGCTGCCATCCACGAGGGTGGATGCGACAGTGGCCGCCTGCGTCTGGAAGTTGGCCATTGAAATCTGATCGGTGGGCTTGAGCACCTCCAGGTTGAGTTGCTGCACAAGGTCGGCGATCATGGGAGTCACTTCTGTGCTGCCCTCATCAAAATCGGCGGTTGTACTGCTTTCTGAGACCGGAAGACGCGCCGCCTGTTCGGTGGTGGCTACCACTGGCTCCGTCTCGGGGGGCTGCGGGTTATAGCCACTGGTGGGGCTGGGTTCGTCAAGCTCCTCTATGACTGCCTCTGGCACGTCTGCGTACAGCGGCTCAAGCTTGACGACGTGATCGGACTCCCCGGTGGGCCTATTGGTGGTGCCATCCAGTTCCTCCAGCGGCGACATGGGCGTCGTTACTAGGAACTGAGTTTGGCCAGGCAACTCCGTGGTTTCTACCTCCTTGTGCTCCTGGTGCGTTTCGAGGGGTTTCAAGGGCTCCGGCTGTCTGGTGACCGTAAAGTACTGCGGTCTAGCTGTGATCACTACCACGGGTGTTTGGTCTTCGGCGTCATCCTCGAGGCTGCTCTGCGTGGTGCCTGGTGGTTGCTTGTGGGCGTTGACGGATTCTGTGGAGCCCGTGACATCTTCTTCCTCTTCGGAGAGCATCGTGGCCAGGGTGCTGCCGCCGTAGTGGGAGGAAGGAGGCTTGTTGCTGGTCAAAATTGGAGGCTTGGAGGAGGAGGTTGGCTTGGGAGCAGTGGTGGTTGTGGTTGCAGCTGGAGGTGAGCCAGCGGTGACTGGAATCTTCTTCTTGTTGGCCAATGCTTCCATTTGCTGCTTGTTCTCCGCACTATCGTACTTAACCGGCGCAGACGCGGAGTCCTCGTCCTCTTTGTCTGTGGCGGAGAGGTCCTGCGTGAGTGATTGCACAATTTGGTCCATCGAAAGGATCTGGGCGGGTGAGAGCTGTGGGGCCGGCGACGGCGAGCTGAGGTGAAGCTGTTGCTGCAGTTGAGCCAGCGACGGCAACGGAGTCTTCTTCAGCGGCGACTGATCCACCGCAGAGTCGGCAAACACCGTTGGCAAGTCTTGAGAGGATTCGGCATTGTAGCTGGGCATCGGGTACACCGGCTGGTGGGTGGTGCTTGAGGCAGCAACCACATTCACCAGTCCGTAGCTTTCGGTCTGCGCCTCGACAGCGTCCTTACTGGACTCTGTGGTGGTGCTGTGAACCGGCTTGCCGTGAACGCGATTGTGGTGATGGGTGGAAGGACGAGTGGTGGATCCGGCCGGCTTAGAGTGCAACTTCTGGTGGTGCAGGGCAGGTGGCCTCGCAGTGGTTTTTGCAGGAACTGCCGTTGTACTAGTTGTGGGAGCTTCCGTTGTGGTGGTTGTGGGAGCTTCTGTCGTGGTGGTTGTGGAAGCAGGTGCCACGGGCTGTGGCTCGGGTTCGGGCTCCGCCTGTGGAGTGGTTGGTGCTGGGCTCTCCGGTTCAGGCTGGGAAGCTGGTGCCTCCGTCGAAGTGGTGGTCACTGGTTCGGGAGTGGTGGCTGGGCTTGTTTCAGGAGCGAGAGTGGTTGTGGTCGTAGTGCTCGTCGTTGTTGGCTTTGGCTTCTTGTTGTGTGGTCGCTGTGGCCTGGAGGGTTTCTGGTTGCTCTCGACCTGCGACTGCTGGTCACCTGGCTGGACCAGCGGCTTCGGCTTGGTGGTTGGCTTGCGCTTCGGCTTCGATGGCTTGCCGCTGACAGAAGTGGCTCCCGTGCCGGGGGTTCGTGTGGGCTTGCGTTTTTTCTTCTTGGGCGTGGTCGAAGGTGGAGCTTGGGTAGTTGTGGTGCTGCTGGCTTCTGCTGGTGGCTCCTCCTCAGCCAATGGAGTGGACGACTGAACCTCCGTTTCCGGCGCAGCCGTGGTTGTAGTTGTCGTTGTGGCCGGCTTCTTCTTCACCTTCTGCTTGCCTCCAGTGGGCTGGGATGAGGTTTCGGTCGGCCCATCGCCGTTGGGTTTCTTCACCCGATGGGGCTGAGTTGGCTTGCGTTGGACGTTAGACGGCTTCTTGGCCAGCTGGTGGTTTGAGACGATCTTCTCGGTGGTGAACGAGGCGCTGCTGGAGGAGGTCGGCGTGTGGATGATCTCCTGGTTGTTGTAGAAGACGCGCCGCGTGGTTGTCTCTGGCCGAGCGGTGGTGCTCGGGAGCTTCTGGTAGATTGGCTGCATGTGGAGCAGCTCGAAGTCCGGCACATTGGCGGCCACGTGCTGGTACTGCTGCATGCCAGTGTACACCGACTCCATGGGGTCCAGTTCCTCTTGCACCACCTGCGGGGTCACCGGGGTGGTGCTGGTGGTGGTCGCGGGCTTCCGCTTGTTGCCTGGCTTGCGCTTGGAGGGCTTCGGCTTCTTGGTAGCCCGCGTGGTTGGCGGCGCCGCCTTGGTCGAAGTCTCAAGGAGCTCCGACTCGGGGGTCATCACGATCTGTTGTGGACGCTGCTGCGGAAAAATGTCGCCGCCCGTGTTGCCGAAAATGGCGGGCAGAATAAGCGACCAGGACGAGGAGACGTCGGGCGTGTCCAGCAAAGGCGGCAGCAGCTCACCGGAGCTGTTCTTGGCCGAGCTGGAGGCCACCTCCTTGTTCAGCACGCTCTGCACGCTGTCCACAATGTCCTGGACATTTTTGTCGGGATTGTGCTCGGCCAGCGGAGCTGGGTGGATGATGGACGGCCCCTCGCCGTCGCCGTTGGCCACGATGCTCTGGATCTCCTGCATGGTCATCAGTCGCTTGACCAGCTCGCCGTGCTCGTCGAAAGTGTAGAACTCGTAGCGGTCCGGGTTGAGCAGGTCGATGGGACTGGCCACCTGCAGCGAGGGCTGTGGTTTCGGCACCTTGTGGCCGAGGGCGTCCGTGAACTGCGGCTCATTACCATCAAGGACCACTGACACGGATGCGGTTGTACTGAAAAAATACAAATTTAATAATATTTATTTAATGTCATTTAATGCGTTGAAATTTTACTACCCTCTTCATCCTCATACACATGAAAAAAAGATTTTTAAATTCTGCATTTGTCTTTGAACTTATTCTATAAAGATTTAAGTGCCGGGTATCTCACAGTCAAGCACACTCGACTAGGGTTTTTTAACTTGTTAGAGTACTGAATTCAAAAACAAAAATTAACTTTTTTGTGCTGGCTCTAGGCTCACTTAAAATGTTGCCTTAAAAGCCAGAGAGAGAGAGCTGGCTCTAGACCAGACGCTGTATGTGCACACGTATTCTCCAGCTTTCTACATCTGTCCGCTAAAATTAGCACTCGCTTTCCATTCTTCGATTTTTACGCTCTCATATCTGTGAGAGTGGAGAGAGCGCTTGCTTGCATATGACAATTCCAATGTAAAGTCGGTACGCATATTGTTATTACAATTTCCTGGGCTTAACGTCTCCATTCTATAGCATAACCACGTATTAACCCCTCGAATTAAAATATCTTTTGGGAATATTCTTGTTAATACTAAGGTGATTGTAAGATTCCAAGGGACTCGTCTTATCGATCGCGGTGTACTTTTCTCCCGAAGCTCTTCCCTACCGATCCCTACAGCCGTGATTAATGACATGAGGCTGCTATAGAGTCGGCTATAGAGTCGGCTATAGAGTCGTGCTGGCGGAAGACTCGTTTGTCGTCCCCTGGGATGCAAGTAATGCTGCATACTTGGCGGCGCATCGCTGGCATTTTAATGGAAATTGAAAACTATGCAATCGTTGCAGAAAGTCACGCAGTCACGCTGGCCCAGACCCCCGCGCCACCACTGTATCTGCATATATGCAGATATCTGCGTTTGTGCAACGCTTAGTTGGAATATCTCGGCACACACTGCAGTTTACACATGTAAGATGGCGTGTGTGCGTATGCGAGTGTGTGCGTCTGTGCGATATGAGTATGCAAGTAATCCCGCGTGCGGCATGAGCACATCATTAACATTTAAGCACGTGAGTCGTAGAGCGCTTAGTCATATGCAGCTGCCACACACACGCATCGCGGGTGTGTGTAGCAGGGCCTGAGCCTCGTCAAAATCATCGGCGCTTCGGAGGCGCAATCCCTTCATGCGAGAATTAAGTGCATAAATGTGTAGCAATAGGATTAGGACTAGAATAGCCCGTGAAATGTTTTTAAATTTCAACCTGTGCTCCGGTGAATGCCGAATCCGATTCAGCGTCCGAGGCATTATGTGATTTATTGACTTACTTCCGATTTAATTCTTTTAGGTTTATGCTGTCGGCCAATCGTGAGGGAGCCCGGGAATGCCGGATTGCAGCGCAGTAAAAAATGCATGTAAATATGGCTGACTGCCGCTGTCAGCGCGGAGCTGCGCTTCCTCGTCATCCCCATCGTAGTTATCATTGCTATAATCGTTATCATCGCCATCATCATCGCGGGCAGCAGCTCGGAGAGTCATTACCAACAGCAGCTGGCGCCAGAAAGGCCGCTGGCTGTGAATTCGTTTATGCGCGGAATTAATATGAAACTGCGCCGGGACCTCTCCGAGCAGCTGTATTCGCGACCCGGGGAGTGGCAGGCGGACGTGAGAATGGGGAAATGGGATTTCACCTCCTTGTTTATACACCCCGTAATGCTTTTCTTTTTCAAATTGATTAGGGCAGATGAGCCGTTTTGGACGACCCACTTCGAAATCATTGCGCCCACGTAAACTCAATTGATTAGCATTGATTTGAAGTTAATGAGCACTCAATTTGGCCGCCGTTGTCTGGCCCTCGTTTACAGCCCACCTATACCGCCACTTCCACCTTGCCGCCACTTCTAATTCCAAGCCCAACGCAGCTCGACGGGATTCCGAACGCGTGCCGCAAAGTATGCAATGCTCCGCTGCCCACTCCAGCACGCTTTGCGGCCGCGGAGCAAATTAATTAAAAATACTAAGGCCATAGCCGGAGCCCCGCCAGACCGACCCACGCTCCTCAATCGGAACAGCGACTACAACAAAGCAGGAAATTCTATTTCAATTAGTGGCAAAAATTGCAAAAAGCTGTGCAAACAAAAGATTTTCCCCAGCAACAGCAACTGCGATAGAAACACCAAACAAAGGACAAGTAAAAAGGGGCGTGGAAAGCGTGGAGAGGGTCTCCCCTTCTGCACAGAACAAAATAAGATACAAGATTAGCGGCGAAATGCTGTTGGGTCCCAGTGATATTTCTAAGAATAAATATATATAAATATTTCATATTATTAATTATATCTATTAGTCTTGTTGAATCATTAGGTAACGAGAAAAAAAGTAAGCTTAGAGAGGAGAAAGTAAAGATGGCAAAAAATATCTATACATCGGTACTGTATCGATATTTGAGGCAAACAATTAAATCTAAATTTTAACGTTGCAATATACGCGCGATAAGCCGATATTCTCTTAGATGTATCGAACTGTGCCAAGGAAGGGCCTAAAAGTGGTTGAAAGTTTAAAATATCATTGTTAGAATATAATACGAAGAACTAACAAATCGAAATGAAGTTGGTAAAAATCTATATCAATTGAACTAATCATTCGGATACTTGTTAGATGTTATCGAGAATATTTCGATATTTTTTCCGATATTTCGAAATAATAATGTTTTCAATTATTAAAAGTCATACTTTTGTCGATATATAATATCAGGCTTATCTCTAAGTACATTCATAAGTACATTCATATACCCTTAAAGTTAGTGGTTAGACCCAATCGTTCCTATAACATCTAAAGGACATAGTCGACCGATTTCGATATAAAACACGATTATATATACCATGAATACTTGTACTACATTATTCCCGTTCCAACCAATCCTTGTAAGTTATCAGGCCTAAATCTTTCCCAAGTCCTAGCATTTCTCTGCGTGGAATCGTGAATTCAGGCAGCAGGGCCGCAGTGAGCCTAAGTGTGCATCCGGACAAACCAAGTATGTGTACTCACCTGGAACCGACGACTCTCTTTGCCTGCTCGCCATCAGTCTCTTCCGGCCGGACGGGAGAGGGGGACCCCGGGTATGTGCTGGCTGTGGCCGCAGGGTGAGGTGGCCCCTGCTCTTCCAGCGGAGGGGGCGAGTCGTAGACAAAGGCCGGCTGCAGGGGGGCGGACTGGCTGCGCTGGCTGGACGTCGTCGAGGTGGTCACATAGGTGACCAGCGGCTGTTCGGACTGGCTGGTTGGGCCGTTTGGATAGGCCAGCGTGGCTGTGGCCAGAGTCAGCCAGGCCCAGGCCCAAGGTCCGAGCCGGAGCCGTAACAGCTGGGCGTTGCGCGGCAGACGCATGGTGGAGCCGTCGTCCTAGCGCGAGTCCTTGGCGCTTCGTGTGCTGTTTTTCTTTGGCCTCGGACTAATCTTAAAGTTGTTTTTCTCTCCCTTTCGCTGTCGGGAGGTCGGGACCTTTGGCTCACTGAGCCCGTTCGGCGCTTAATGTCGAAGGACCCTGGGTAAACATCCAGCGAAAGCTGCAAAGTGAAATGAAAAGCTAATTAATGCAATGTTAATGGAGGCGAGCGTGGAGAAGAATGCCACGGGAGCATTTGCATAAAGCGGGGAATGTGCTTTAAGAAGCCGGCGAAACTTTAGGCGGCGCTGCAGGAGGTGCATCGTGCTTTCAGGCCCTGTCATAATCAGACGTCCTGGCAGCAGGCAAATTGCCAGGCACCTGAAACCCGGCACGCTAATGCGCCTGTAATTATGCTAATAATAACGAGCAGCCACATGAGAGGAGCGTGGGTGGCGACGGCCTGGCGGTAATGCCATTGGAGGCGGCGTCTTTGCAGTAAAGCATGCTTTCAGTGACCTGCCCTAAGTGCCAGGCAATTTGGCATTAAGGCCGGGTATGTGCGCCACTCCGCCCGCCGAGAGTAACCGCGTGCATTATGACTTGCAGATAGCACCTGGTCGAATTTAGAGCTCCCCAATAACTCAGGGCGGCCGACCGGCGGGCCTACGTGACTCCGGGTACCTTTCCACGGCGTCTCGGGCTCCTTTTCGTTTTTTGTTTTCATCCCACGATGTCGCCTGTCACTTGCTATCAGCATCCGAAATCTGGGCAAATACTTGGCAGCCATTTTGACAGCTTCCCTGCCTGGCGTTGCGCCACTAAGCCTGTGTCGGAGCCGGAGCATGCGTGTGTGTGATAACGCAAATGAATTGTCAATGTCGCGACTCGAGGGAAGACAACGAACAACACACAACGCACAACGCACAACACACACCGCACAACACACAACGAAGAGCAAACAACAAACAACGAACAGGCAATATGTTAATAAGCAAAATGGCCGAGAATGGAAGAATGCGCTGACAACTTAAAGCCGGAGCTGTCAAAACGTTAGCAAGGAGAATCGCAGCCCCACACCCACGGCCACCCCTTTACGGCTCCCTCTGTGAACCCGAAAAGTCGCACCACATCACGTACGAACACCAACACAGACATTGACGGCAGTCCGCACACATACGGCGGATTGCTAAACGATTTCTGGTCAATGTGGAAAAAATCGGGCATAAAATACGAGCATATATACCGGGGCAGACCCATAAAAATATGCTCGCTGACTGGCTGCTGACGGCATTGGCACTTGTGGTCGTATTTTTGATTTTCTCCCCTCGCTTTATGGCCACATAGCAACGAGAAAAATACAGAGAAATTAACATAAATTGGGCGTTAAATATTTCAGCATAATGTACGTTTCGCAGCGTCCGCCATCCAGTCCATGGATATCGGCGACAAAGGACTCGTCACGGCCATAAGTTGCCAATTGATTTGTAACGCTAAATTACGATTGTCAGCGCTCCTTCGCAGCGTGTGAGTGTGTGTGTGTGTGGGGTCCGCCTGACATTGAAATGTAAATGAAACGCTGGCCCCGAGGAGTGGCTTACCCTTTGGGACTCGGGAGTCGGGCGTCGAGAGCTAGGGCCGGGAGCACCGGCAGACTCCGAGATGTTAACTGAGGTGCTCTGGTCGGACTGTCATTGTCTGGGCGACAATGATGCCGAGTGACATGACAAGTGGACGACAAACACACCGGCACACACTTACTCACAGAATGCCACAAAGGGTGGCCTCTCCCGCACATAAGCAGTGAAAGCCTGTTCAGGATCTCCCATACAGTTTCAGGTTCGGTTTTGGCCTCAGCTTCGACCAGGATTGAACCTGACAGCTGTAGAGACAAGCAAACGAATCGAAGTGAAAGGAAAGGCGACCGCATACAAACTGGACGTTTGTTTAAACAAATCACTAAGACACATGCAAATACTTCTGGGAGATGGGAGGCTGACTGACAATAAATCAAACGCCAAAAGGTGTATTTAGCCCAAATATATTTTCGAGGCGAGAGGCTGAGAGGTTTTCTTAGCACATGTGCTATCCAGGATATGAGATATAATTTGGAAAATATGTACATATGCGAGAGCCGATGTATAAATCGATATTTTAACCCTGTAATATATGTATACAAAGATGCGTAATAAATCGATATTCTGTTTGATATATCGAATAGTGCCTATATATATAAATACTATCAATATTTGAAAAGAATATTCAAATCTAACAGAAACAGCTAAGAAAAGCTATATTCGGGCGGTGCCGAAGTCGACATATCCTTGCAGATAATTTTTTATTTTTTCAAACAAGATTTTGATACTAAGAGCATAAATTAGACGAAACACCCTGTTTCGCACATATCTTTATATGGTAGCAATCAGATATAGTTGGCTGATTTTAATGAAAATATAAGCAAAGTGCTCTTATTCTCTAAAAAGAGCATGTATAATGCAAAATGTAAAATCAATTTGTAAAATATGAATTTAGACCGGACAGATAGAGAGACGGACATGGCTAGATCGACTCGGCTGGTGATGCTGATCAAGAATATATATACTTTATGGGGTCGGAGATGACTCCTTCACTGCGTTGCCAACATCATGGCAAAACTATAATACCCTCTGCAAGGGTATAAAATAAAATAACACTTTCGAATTATCGATAAAATCTAAATATGTACTTTAAATGCGATATTTTCCGATATTTCGCATTTTGATGTATAAAACTATACGAAATTTTTGATATGATATTAAGCTTGATATTTCCGTCTATTTATCATATCGGACTCTTCCTTTACATGTCCATTACCAAACCCTGCTAATATAGATCTAAACATTTTTGCTGTCTCTTAAAAATTTGGAATTTTTCACTTATTTAATCACTTTCTAATAATTCACGAAAAGCATAGTACAAACATATTAAAAGTATGCCATCTCACATTTCCCACTCCTTTGTCGAACAATTGAACATTTCGAGCTAATTAATTCCTGGAAATTAGGTTTGAATGCTAAATACAGGAGGTCATAGGACTCTCGGCAGCAAATAAAAAAATATTTGCTTTTGAGGCCATGGGAAACGGAAATCCACTTAAGTCTGTTGAGACCAGTAAGGGACAAACTGAGATATATGTTTGCCAACTTGCGTGTGACAAAAATACCCGGCGAAATTGGTTTTAAGGCCCCAGGATCAACAAAAAATAAAGTAGACAAACGGTCAGCAAATGAGCCACTCACACACAGCCACCAGCCTAGAGCTCCAGTGTGTGGGTGGCAGTAAAAGTTAAGCAGAGTTTGCAGCGTCCACAGCGACCGCCGAAAATGTGTCACGTTTTGTGGGTTTGTGGAAAGTTAAGATTTTCTGGCAGGGCGAAACTTAGTCTGGTGTGTTTCTTGCTTGTTAGCCATTGATTTTTTATTGGATTCATTACTCGCTGTACACACAGCGAGACTGTGGCCAATCAGTTATCGTTTGCAGCTAGGAAATTAAGGAAAATCGCATTACGGCGCGAGCGTCTAATCAAGGTCGCGGCCCACTAGGAACCGCATGAGACCACTAGACACTAGACAGCCGAGTGGCTGTTCAGCCGCGGATCCGCACTCGTCGCGCACTGTACCAGCAATCTGTTGAGTCTGATTTCTGTTTCATTGCTTTCCCTCGGAGGAAGCGCAGCCAAGTGTTGGCCGACGTTTACACGCTGCTTCCGCCTGGCAGGGCCGCGCCTTCAGTCCTCGGTCTTTGTCTTTAGCCGGGCAGGCTTCAGCCAGCAGCTCCAGGACTCTCCAGGACCCTCCACGACCCTTCAGGGCTCGCACTTTCGCACTTTACGCTCTCGCGAGTCCCGCTGCGGATTGGTGTTCGCTACACTAACAAAAGTTTATCGCTCTGCTTCCGTTTCCGTTACGTTACGTATACGCTCCCCGAGCGTAACCTCCCGATGTGCTCATAAGATGTAATTTCAGCCGCTGCCCCTGCCCGCCGCCCGCCCACCATCTTAAAAACTTTCTTTCTCGTGCACAGAACATTTGATTTTATTTATTTATTTCGATTTGCGCTTTTCTTTCACAGCACACACACTAAACACCCGCACACACTTTGGGCTGTTGTTCTTCTTTGCCTGGCGTCCTGGCCGACATAACGACTTCCTTCCTCCAGCTCACAGTGGGTCTAGCCCAGCAGCCGGTGTACGATTTCGGATTTTAAACGTATTTATTACCGCCTTCCCCTCCAACGATCCTGCAGATACAAGTTTATATGCTTCTCCGAATACATTGACGAAGGAGCTATTTTTGTTGGACTTTGGGCATATGAAACCCAGATTATGTTCAGCATAAGGAAAAGTCAAATCTTGTGGTAAGAGGTAGTACTGGGAAAATATTCAACTATTGTTTTGCGAATACAAAACAATAACAAGTAGGAAAGCTACATCTATTGTGATTGCGCTTAACTGTTTTCGGAGAGACCAAATGCGACGCTCTCTCAATGAGCTTAGCTGTACAATCATCCTCGCTTTTGGTACTCAGTGTGGTTAATGTTGCTGGCAATAGGTCACATATATACGTAAATGCGCAAAGCAAGCGGCGTCAAAAAACAGGAGACTGCTCTCCCAATTTAAACGAGAGAGATTGGAAGAGACCCTATCTGAGACCTTCCTTTGGTTCCGCTCTCAATCGAGAGCCAACCTAATGAGCTCTGAACCGACTTACTTTTATAAGGGACAACTCACCGCAAACGGATGTAGGATGTCTTCACCCAATATTGGGCAAAGAACCTTAATTATACCTGATGTGCGAATAAAAATGAGCTAAGACATAGGGCCCACAAGTTGATGGGAAAACCACAAAATCTACGAGCCAAAGTCAATGCCACTGTGTCAATGCCACTTCGAACCAGTGTGCCGTGGCTGCTGCCTACACATTTCTCTTCCTGTTCCTACTGCCAGTGCCACTGGCAGCACTGCGCCTCTGGCCCGGCTAATGTGCATTTTATTTTCCGCTCTCAGTGCCGCCGGAGCTTAGTCGATTCATTGGCCATTTACTGACTGGCAGTGCCACTTCCGCCCGGGTTCCCGGGTTCCCGAGTCCCGGGTTCGGGCATGTGCATGACATATATTGTTTTGGCAAAGATTTCGCACGCCGCAGGAGGCCGATATAATTTTCGGCATTCCATTCCCATCACGTGCATATCTCGCTATGCCAATCTTCATTTGGCTATGAAACTTTTCAGCTGCTGCTCCCCCATCCGGCTGTCTATTCTTTCCAAGCCTGTTATTGTTTGGAGCAGATCGGATTTTGAGAGGACGTAGGTGGACTGTGTGCTCATGCTTGGCAGACCGCGCACAAAGGCCGAGGTGGATTCTGTGGCATGTCTGCCACTGACACCGCACTTCAACATAAATAAATCCCCGGGTCCCTGGTCGGGCCAAGGCGCTCGCAAGTTGGCTTTATAGTTTTTCAAGTTTGTGCGGAGTAACAATAAATGCTTCCCCTGGCATTATTCCGCTCCGCACGTGTCGCGCACCGAAGCCCCGGATCCTGCGCCATTGTCATCGCCGGATCTTCTGTTTGTATATTGAATGGCATTGCCCGGATTCGATCCCAGTCCGGACACGTTCCGGCTGCCTCACTCCGGTGGCCAACTGCCAAAGTTATGAGGTCAGGGCGTGAGCAGGATTAGGCGACGTGGCGTGCGCCGTATAATATATAACTCTTTGGCATTAATTAGCAGAAACTTGCCGGGCCCTCGTGCGACGTATACGTGATTTGTAAATGCAACCACCTGCAACACCAGGGCCAGAGGCGCCCCAACTTTCCAGCATTTCGGCCTAGAGTGTCTGGAAAGGTTGTGATTGCTGCAATTTATCAAATAGTGCGTGCCCGGCTCGCATTGCACTTTGCATTTTCCGCATTTTCCCCAGGGCGGATCCCGCTCCTGCCAACAGCAGGCAGTCATATCAGCATTTTAATTAATTACATTAAGGGGCGCCTTCGCCGGGGCTGCCTGGGCGGCACAGAGCTTAAAAAAGTGAATAAATCGCTTCAAATTAAGTAGAACAGCAAACAGCTCCTTGCCGCGCCCGCGGTTGCATATTTATTCGGATGCGCATTGATAAAGGCTTAAGCGGGAACCGCTAACAAACGACAGGGGAATCAGCGCCAGGCCGTGCTTAATCCATTACGCAATCGCCGGCTGCCATTATCACATTTGTAATATATTTATTGTAACACCCGTGGTCCACATTGGCAGGCCATGAACTGTAATTTGCGCTTTAAGGGCGCCGCTGTCATAATTATTCTCACTTTAACATCGTCCCTGGGCGAGGGCCTCGAGATTCGGCTACTAACAAGCACACCCTTTACGCCCCTGCGCCTTTGAATTCCACATGGCTGACCCTTTGCGCTTGACCACTCCGTTCCGGGCAGTGACATATGGAAATGCCAGTGTCCGAGGCCCCCAAAGCGAGGCAAGCAAAGCGAGTCTCCTGGCAAACACTTTGATTTCGTACAAATTTTGCACAACAGCAAATTTTTCAATTTATAATCAAAACAAGTGAGTGGAGTGGAGTGGAGTGGATTGCAGTGGAGTCGAGGAATCCTCATGTCTGCCGTCTAGTTGTGGCTGATTAGAACGACCCTTGAAAGCGGCCTCCTGTCCCGCAGCGCCCTGCGCCCAGCGCCCTGCACCCTGCGTCCTGGGCACATTCAATCATCAGGCATTCAAGCATTCATTCATTCATTCCCGGACTTTGTAGTCAACAAACTGTAAAAAAGGGCCTTGAAAGGTGCACAAAATCCTTTTACACTGTTCCGTACAAAAAAGGCGTCGTATCCTTTCATGCCCAACTGCGTTTTCTTCGGTCAGTGTTAGTGGCCGCTGTCGTGCCTGTGTGCCTGTATGTGTGAAAGGATTAAGCTCCCCTGGGCTGGGTGGTTTGCGCCGAGAGTTACCCGCCCCTCCTTCCGACTCCCTCTATTCCAGGCCTGCTGCGTCACTCTCGGAACGAAGATGGACCTCACACGCGGCACCCTCATGTTCGCCATATCCGTGTCCTTTTGAGTTATGACTTGCACAATCACTCGCCTTGTTTTATCAGCCGGCCGTAATTGCTGGCCTTCTGTAGTTACTCAACACGGCCCTGGTTAGTCCTGGACTGATTATTGGGCGCCGTGAGTTGGCTACTTCCAGTGCATTAGTCATGTTAATTAACCCCGGGCGAGGAGGGGCTTTTCATAATATAGCAGCTCAAATTACTTTAGGCCAGGCCCAGGCCCAAATATAGCCAAATCTATTATTTAATTGCATTTTAAATTCACCAGAGACCAGAGACCAGCGACCAGCGACCAGCGACCACGGCAAAGGCCGTCGCCTGCTGTGAAAAATGTTCTTCACTTGCTCCAGCGGCTGTCAGCCGGACGAAGCACCCCATCCCCGCCAGGATGGGGCAGAGATAGGTGTGGCGCTATCCGGACTGCAAACAAATCCAATGCAAAGGAGCCTGGCTTCCGGCCCGGCCAGCTGGCGTGCGAGCAGGCGGCAGTTTCGGAGCCAAGCATACGTGGCTTACGCCCCGTCTGTGAAACATTTTTCATGCGGATCTGCTGGTCAAGTCGGAGTCCGAGCTGGAACCCGAGCCCGAGCCCGGGCCCGGCCTGGCAATGGCTGTTAAACGCGTGCGCTTCAGATAAGATTCTATTGCTCTCGTAGCTATCGCTGCCACAGTTTCGGACTCGGCCGGAGGCAGGAGAACTGGGTTGACAAATACCCAGGGGGACTCTTTGCCCCGCTTTGCTTTGGCACAGATACAGATATGCGAGGCTGGGCAAAAACGGCCTAGGTAACGATGCCAAATGTGCGGACAGTTATGAAGATTTGTGGCAGGGGCATATGTAGAGTTCGGGCCAAGACAGGACGGCGATAGCCAAGTGATAAGTTGGCCTGCCTGACGAGAGGGAAACTGTAATAACGCCGGCGATGAGCTCGTTGAACCGGTATCATATTCAATATATTAAATGATACAGTCATTAGCCCGGAAGGCTCGAGGTCGGTGCTGGTGTGGGTTTTGTATGACACAACAAGGGTTTCTGGCTTCGTATTAAAGCCAGCATTCGAAAATTTAACTATTCCCGAAATTCCTTAGGATTTAATAAGATCTGACTAAATTTCAAATAAACTGTTGGAACTTAGTAGAAATACCATATTATAAAGATAATCGAGTACTTGGTAATTACAATTCGTTTTCTTAAATGTAACTAAAGTGTGAATAGGTGATTAAAAAGAAGGTTACGAAATATCGATAGTAAATCGATAAAAGGGAAAAGCGGGATCTGCGATCAGTGCTGACAATTTTTTTAAGAAAAAAAAAGCTGAATTTGACTCGAAAGAGAGTAAAATAAAGCTAAAATTTTTCAGA
>JAEIIU010048177.1:102951-150959 GCA_018874675.1 Drosophila baimaii | reverse complement strand
AGAGAGAGAGAGCGCGAGGCTGCTGCGAAGGAGGACGACAGGTAGTCACTCACCTGAGCTCGCCTGGCTGCGGGCGGCTTTTGACATGCCAGCCAGCGTGTAGAACATCAGAATGTTTAGATTTATGTGAGCCAGTGACAGCTGCAGGCGAAGATTCGGATACGGATTGGGACGACGAGCGGGCTGAGCAGCCTGAGCAGGCGAAGGATGTGGCCCCTTAAGCTGCTCCAGCCTGCCTGCTGCCTGCTAATCCTTCAAACTGTGCAAATCACTTTTGGCAGTTCTGCTGCTCGTTCTGGCGCAAAGTTGAAAGTTTTCTGTGATGTAATCGCATTTGCTCCGGCTGTCTCTTTAATTAAATTTAAGAGACTGACAAAAAAATACGCAGAACCAAGCAGCGTAGAGCTGAGCTGAGCCTGCGGAGCGTGCAATATTTAACTTTCGAGTTTTGCATTCAATTCACGCACCAAAACTTGGCCAACACACACAAGCACACCCAGCGACACACACACTCAGTCGCGCCCGCACTCATATACGTCTTCCCGAACACTGGGCCCGTTTTTACTGTGAGCTGGCCAAATCCCCGGCATGCTTTTAGTAGACAAAATATGCGCCTTTGGCGCTAAGTTTTTCTGGGCGACATTTGTTACTTTTATTTACGCACACGCAAGTTACACAGGCAGAAAATTTGTTAGATCTTTGTTACCAAGTATCCTGGAAAATATCATTCTATCTTGATGCATATTCAGTTTTATCAGTACTTCAGACGTCATCACTTATCACTATGTTATCAGTTTGTTACTAAATCCTATCATTACCTTATAAAGACGTCATAGAAATCTCTGGAATATATATTAGAAAATTGTTTAATACAAAACAAACTTAATTATTAGGAATACATGCTTAGCATTGGATATTGTATAACTTTAAATTGATTTATAAATCACAAACAAGCAGGCTTATTTTTGGGTTCCTATTATTTTCGCAATTTCTTATATTTAATATATTTATTGATATATATTGTATCATATTATATTTACTATTCAAAAGTTAATCCCCGATTTCTTTGCGTGCAAAATTGCCATGTTGAGCAGCCCAGATAAGAGGCTATTTTGAGACGAAAACCCAGCAAGAGGATGACCAATTTGGGTGCCATTTTTTCTGGCTGTGCATCGCACTCCCCGTGGCAAATAAGATTAACGTTTCCACTGACTCCTCCGGCTCAAAGTAGTGACTGAGTGAGCCTGCCCCGGCCTCATAAAACGCATAGAGGGACACAGTAGAGAGACCTTAACCCAAAAGCCCAACCCCAAATACCAATGCCACGATATATATAAAGCACAGTCAACGAGGCGCACACACATGCCCGAGGTGTTTCATTCATCATCAAGTGGCAAAGTGGCACGTTCCGCTCTCCATTTCCAGCAGGAGCTGCTGGCTTTATGTGCAACTTTTCCTATATTATGCGAACAATGTTTGAAACTTTGGCTGGCTTTCGGTTTCGGGTCGCAAATCTAATGCACGGGCCCTAGGGTCCTCCACAGCGCCGGCGATCCTCCACTCGGTGTGCATAATTTAGGGTTTAAAATTTTTTATTGCCTACATTTGGGCGTCGGCCGAGCCGGGTTTTATGAGTCAGTCGTCATCGTCGTCGGTGAGCTGCATTAATCCCCTGCAGCCATCAAATGACGAGCGGTGGGCCACGTGCTGCGGCATAAATTAAACAATTGGCTAACGGAGCGCCATGTGTTTGACCAGCGACGAATATTAAGCATACGCCGCGTGCCCCGCGCCCTTCAAAATTACGCATACGACGCGGAGAGGAAGAGAGCAAAGAAAAGACAGAGAGAGAGAGAGAGAGAAGGCCAGGACAAAGTTTAGCCTAAGACGCGGTCCATCCCGCCTTGGAATTGTTTAATATTAAATTCGCCACTGACCCAGAAACTTTTAAGCAGCTTAAATGTTAATTAATTTCGGGAAAAACAGCAAATGGAAATGGAACTGTCAACGGAATTATACAGCCTACGAGTGTACAAGGTACCGCCTATATAAATACATACTATATATATAGGTATATCCCCGCATATCTGTATGTATTCCGACTCCATTAACATTTAATTTCGGGAGCCACTTCAACTTGGAAATAAATTACAATCAAATGGCAGCGCCAGCCAGGGAAATGTGCGGCCACAGCAGTAAAGTTTAATATTTCTCTGCCTTTAAAAGCGGGGGCCCAGGAATTATTAAAAAATTGTGCAATAAAGGGGAAAGGACAGGGACAGGGACAGGGACAGGGACAGGGACAGAAGGTCCTCGGTAGCGTAGCTGTGAGTGACGGGTGAAGCGAGACGAAGAGCAGACATTAACCTGATGCGAAACCGGCGGCAGCGGCAGCCGAAAAATGTTTAGTCGTAAACATATTAAAAGCTACTTTGCATAAACTTGGCCCGTCAAGGATTCCTCCTTCTTACATATATACATTTTTTAGGCGGGGAAGGGGACACATTGCCATTTGCGATTTATTGAAAAGGGAAAAGCAAACGGCAGCAAACGGCAAAAACCCATAAAAAGCCCAGGGAAAAAGGGGGAAAATTCAGGGACTGAACAAAAGCAAAGCTAAGAACTCTGACGGCCGCTTGACGACCTGACGACGACGAGTTGACGACCGGGGAAAAAGGCAGGTAGAATGAGAAAAATCGCTGGAAATTCTCCAACCCCCACCCCCCCCCAAAACATTCACTCTTTATTAGGCAGCCCAGGCCGACGTCTGGTTAAAGGCTTCATTAAAAACACATTTCCTGCACAAATGTTGGCGCCCCAAACTTTCCAAGACCAAAATGCAACGAAAAAAAAGAAAATAAGCAATAACGGGGGGAATGGCCAACAAATAAGAAAACTGCGAATATATTTTGCATTTGAAAGGCAGCTGTCAGGGCGGCGAAGGAGCAAAACAAACTCAACTGACACCAGAATGCGAATTTGTATGCCATAGTCGACTATGTAAGTGGCGAAAACGATATTAAATTCCAGCGGGTATCGATGGTGCAAATATTTCCCAGTAGCTGCAAAATTGCAATACTTAGAAATTGAACTATTTTTCCCATGAAAGCGGAATTTGTAATACCAAATAATTGAGGGGTTTTTCTCGGAACAAAGACCACTTGGAGATTGTTCATACTTTACTACATTTTTACTAAGGCTTACACATCTCTCTTCTAAAGACATAATAAATATATATAAGAATATATTTAAAGAACGATTTAAGATTGCAGCTAGACAACCTTGTTTGGGGATTCCCTAGAAAGTCCCTTATAAATTCCAACAAGAGCTTATGTAGCCAGTGAGCAAAGTCTTCTCATTTTCAAAATTGACTTTAAGGGACGCTGCCCTTCCCTTCCCCCTTATATATACATATATATTTTCGCTATATATATATTTGTATATGGACACTAGGAGCTTAGTTTATCAGAGCGGCAGCGGCAGCGGCGACTTATTTATATTTTCGCATGGCGTTTGCGTGTCAGCTGGTGTCAAAGCGCGGCTAAGCAAAATATTTACAATGCAGCGGAGCGCGATAAAGGACGAAGGACGAAGGACCACGGACCACGAACAGCGTACCACCACCGAACTATATATGGATGCAAAGATAATGCCGGCGGGGTGGAGATCCGTCTCTGTGAGTACATAATCAAGTTTCAATTTGAAAACAACTCCGGCAAGTGTCTGGAATTTTAAGCACAACTCTCGAATTGGCCTAGGACCCGCGTGTGTGTCGCAAAAAAATGGGAAAAAAGACGAAAAGAAAAGCGAAATAGAAAAACAAAAAAACAAAAACGAGAAAAGGAACAAACAACAACAATAAATGGAACAGGAATGCGAGCAAAAGCCAGCGAAATGTACACAAAAGGCTGCATTTGACAGGGGGCAGTAGCCGGGCGCCAGGACATCGAGGAGCACATGGAGCACCCCTGTTACCCTCGCACACACACACCCATGCACACATCAAAGCACAGGCTACACGCATCGATGGTCCTGCCGCTGCTGTTCCGGCTGTTCCTGTAGTACTAGCCTTGCCTCACACCGCAAAAAAATCCACAATTATGTTATTAAATTAATTATGAAGATGAGGTATATATATAATATAAATTATTTATAATATTAATTAGTAGAGATACTAGTGTTATATTCTTTATTTCATTTAAATTCAAATCAGAAACATCATCAACTCCTAAGCAAAATGTTCCTCAAGGGCTTCTCTCTTTAAATAAAGGTACACAAATGTGTTACAATATATAAAAATTAAGTTATATTGTTGATAAAAGAATAGAATATGTATGTTAATTATTCTTGATTTCCCACTACCAAAGTAATTACTATAAGTTATGCCAACAGGCACTCCCTCTTCCCTGACTTGTTATGACATTTTTTGGCACCGTGCAATGGCCAGTTCATTATGCCACTGGAACAGTTTAATGTCGCTTAAAGGGGCCCTCCCTTCCGCAAAACAGCGCGAAACAAAGCCACAAAACAGGGCTGGGAATGCCAAGGAGGAGCTGGGAGCAGAGGATGCCCGCGGCGGCCGCAAGGGTTCGGTTCGGGTATTCCGGATTCTGTATGCTGCGGACAATGGCCGCTCCACATTGCTTCTGCTAGTGAGTGTGAGTGTGTGTGTGTGTGTGTGTGCGTGTGCGACTGTTTGCATTATAAGCAATTTTCCATTTTTCGTGCCATTTTTGCGGCTCTGCTTCTTGAAGTTGTCGCTTGGCGCTTTGTTAGACGCTGACAGGCGGCGGCAACGGCAACGGCGACTATGAAGGCGAAAACGTAATGAAAATGGCAACAAACAAAATAATTGAAATTTGGTTTAGCGCTGAAGAAACCAAGGCGAAAAAAAACGAAAAAAAAATGGGCCAAATGAGAACGAATGCCAGAACAAAAGGAGGAGCCAGCAGACGGAGACGGAGACCAAGACGACGGCTAAGACGGGTCTTTAAAACCGGCAAACAGAAGAGGGGGGAAAAAAATAAAAGAAAAGGACCGAAGCGAAGGAGGAAAAACCTCAAGCAATAAGCCAAGGCGGGTTTCCCTCAGATATAAGAAGGAAAAGCGAGCAATGAGCAGGATGACAATGTCCTCGTATTGTGTGCAGATTTGTCAGTTGATTTTGTTTTTTCTTTTTATTCCGCTTCTGGTTTTTTTCTTATTTTTTGGTTTATATTTTTTTTCGTTGCTGGCGAAAGTTCCTCGGCCGTTGCAAATTAAATTTTCCAATTCGCAACGCCCATTCTTTGGCCTTATTTTTTCCACCGGCTTCTTTCTTTCTTTATTTCCCTGCCTTTGACTCAACCGTATTCAATTTTCTAATTTCGTATAAATTTCCAGGGAAAGTGGAATCATCTTAGCCGCCCAGCAAGCCAGGGCCTAAGCCCCCGTTGAAATTAGAAACAAGAAACCACAATCAAGAGTCTTAGGGAAGTTCTTTTCCAGCTGCCAGGTCCTGTCTCCATTAGCCGAAATTATGTTGGAGTTCTCTGAAGAGTTTTCATGGAATAATATCCCTTCTACGAGGTAACCAAGTCCCCAAGGCTCTCCAAGAGCCAAAAGTTTCCCCAAATTTGCTCAAATTTGCTTTGAGTTGAAGAAGGCAACAAATATGATACAAATATTTTAACCAGGCCAAAATATTTATCTCGCTTCTAATGCGACTGAGTCCTTTTAAGGCTGCTATCATCTACAAACTGGCACACACACACACACACACACAGGCACACACTCGCCCTCGCACACCCACTCAAAATGACAAAATAAATTCACTTCGCTTCGTGCCCAATTTTCCCGGCCATGCCAAAGTGAAAGCTCTGCAAAACGAGATTCCAAAACGGATCTGCTGCGATTTGAACTTGCCCAACGTCTCAGCTTTTCCTCTGGTTTTCTCCCCCCTTCCCCCCGCCCCTCCTCCACCTGCTCGCCAACACATTTGCATTCGTATTTTCCGTGTGTTTGTGTGCGTTTGCTTGGTGTGTTTGCCAGCGTATTTCTCATGCATAATTTAAAGCGTTGCCTACATTTCGGGCCCAACGCCGCCTTTAAAGAAAATCCCCAGGATGACCCCACGTTCCACTGCTAAAACCAGGGCAATTAGTTCCTGTATATATATATATATAATTGATTTGTCTAATTGAGGAGACAGAGAGCGAGAAGGAGAGCAGGAAGAGAGAGCGAATGCTGTAACAGGTGCACGACCAGGGTCATTACAAATCCGAGTCTAATTGTTGCCAAAGGTAATTGCTTGTATCAATTCGGGGCTTCTCATGTCGCAGCTTGTCGGAGGTAATTTGTGGGGTGTGGGTGGGCTGGGAAAGTCCCAGCAGCACGGGGGGGGGAAGTTGACGAAGTTGTCTGCACTACATTTTTCATCGTCAATTTTCGCAGTGTGCTCGCAAGGGCAGACACAAAACGCTGCATCAAAAATGCACAGAGAGGGTTTCTTTTTTTGGGCAACTCTCAAGTAGGGATGGCAGGAAAATAACGATATTTATCGATATTTATTAATATTAATATGTACTAATATTTATATTTATTTAAAAAAAATATTTTTGACATTTTTAAGTACTTTCTTTGATATAAGAAAATATGCTTTTGAATGATTAAACTTTTGTAAATTAAAAACACGTTTTCTATCACAGCTTAGGTAAATAAATTATCGATAAATAAATAAATCGATATATTTGTTATTCGACATTTTGGCTAGAATAACTTGACCGATATATAATATATCAATATTTCAATATTTTCAAATATCGTTTTTTTCCGATTTATAATTTCTTTCGATATCTTAGTAAATCATTTACCCTCTCGATAAATTTACACATGTATGTACATCCCTTTGCCCAAGCTCAAGTTTGGTGACCTTGAGCCGTGTGCTGCCGCTGCTGCTGCTGTGCGAGTGCCACGCCTATTGAAAAGGCAAAGCGCCCGCCCCTGCTCAAAACCCGCAGCCCATCATCATCATCATCATACAACAAATTTCTTGGCTTTGCCATCAAACGCAGACTTTTTAATGGAAACGTGTTTGTTTTACCAAATGTAAAATGGCCAAAAAGCAAAAAAAAAGAAGCTCGTAAATTGCAATCCGCAGAGAAAGAGAGAGAGCAAGAGAGTACCTTCTGTCCCTGCCTGCAGCATATGTCAAAATTTAATGGCCGCCGCACAAAGAAAGAGTCAGCGAATGGGTAAGAGACAGAGATAGAGACACAGAAAGAGGGAGAGAGAGAGAGAGAGACAGAGCTGGAGCCATAAAATTAACAAAACTAGAAGCGCAAATTACAACAACCACTTACTCCCTGTTAGAAACAGAGCTTGACGCCTCTCGTTTATTTTCTATATATGGTTTGTATACCACCCACACCACATACTGTATACTATATATATATATATATAGCCATAAATATGCACAACTTTCGCTTCGATGTTTTATGGTCAACAAAAGTTTTCGCCTTTTTTATGGCCTGCCAGCTGAAATTATGGCTGATAAATACGCAGACCAAATAAGCAGTTATAGATCGACCCTCTAAGTACCTGCTTAACTGAGTATGTATTTTATTAGCAGGGCTTAGAGAGGTGGTTGGGTAATCCCTTGCTAACTTGATTGAAGAGCTTAATTTTTTAATTACTTGCTGCTTTATAAGACTTCAAATTAACTTTGGAAAGTTACTTAGTATTTTCCCAGAAAATAGATGTCTTTGACTATGTCTTTTTGAATATTTTTTAATGGTTAAGATATATTTATTTCTAAAGAACATCTTCTAGTACAAAGCATAGTATATCTAAAACCTTAAAAAAATCCATTTTACAAATTTTTAACTCCTTCAGTTTATGGTATAATTTATTTTTGAATAAAATCTTTAAAAACACACAAATATTCATTGATTTTTCTATTTGAAAGGATCTCATTCTATACAATAACCAAAGTCAACTCACAAAACCAAACTTGGCCTAAACTACCTCTAAGGTAAAAGGGGTATGAATGGGGGAAATCAAAATTTATGGCACTAAACTTGCGATCAGGTAAAGTTTTTCGTGTGACTTCAGAAGTGAGCGCCGGCGTTGTCGTCGTCAACTGCAATGGGCAAAAGTTTGGATTTAATTGCGCTGCCAGGCAGGCGGCAGGCAGGCAGAGACATTTCAGTTAATTATGCCTCGATTTGGCTGCGAGTAAACAAAGTAATTAAAACGCAAACATGTTGTTGATGATACTGGCAGCTCGCACCCGACAAACTCCTGCCGAGGCAGCTGGCAATTGTCCCGGAGTCCTCAGGACTTTCGCCTTTCGCCTAACTTATTTATGTTGGCAGACGACGGCAGCTGAATGCTGAATCCTAGATGCTACATGGTCGGGGCACGCATTAATGTTAATTATTGAGGCAAGTGACAATTTGAGTGATTTCAGTTTGGACAACAAAACAAACGGCGAGAGCAGCAAAAACAATCACAGGCCAGGCCGCTGGAGGAACGCTGGAACGCCGGCGAAATCATTTTGACCAACACTTTTTGGCTTTTCGTCGACGCAGGCCAGGGCAGGGCAGGGCAGGGAAGGACTGGGTCGGGGGAAGTGTCCTGTCATTTGTTATCTGTTCGCTTTGACATATAGCTACAACCAAAAGCATTTTCCCTCACACTACAAAGTCGGGGTTTTACGCACTGATACCCTTACTGGGTGAGGTTTTACTTGTAGTCAGAAGTTGTTCGTAATTTTGGCATAAAATTATTTAAATAAAATTAATTTAATATGGAAGCTATTGAAATTACTTACTTACTTACTTACTTACTTGCCAGTAAAAACTTGTCAGCTTTTGCTCGTCTTTACTTAGAAATTAAGCTCATATCTATAACTTTTTTAGGTAAATTAAAACACCTGTATGTTCCTCATGTAAAACCTTCCCGGTAAGCTCCTTAAAATCCTCCTACAGGTGCCAGAGAAATAATTTATTTCCCAGAGTATTTAACACATCGGTTCCTGAAAGTTTTCCAACGTGTTGTGCCATTTTTTTTTGCGCTCTGTTTTATTGTATTGCGACAACGTGGCCGCAGCGTTTTCACGCGCAGACACATTGCCAATTACACCTCCCCTCCCCACACACACACACACACACACGCACTCACACATGCGGGATGGGTGGGCACGGGAGAGGGATGAGGGAGAGTTTGGAATGAATCGTGAGAAATGTCAACACTGTGACATGGCAAAGTGGAAATGGTAATTGCGTGTTAATTGCTTTACGCGTTCCAAGTGCTTTCACCATTCACACGACGGGCCGGCCGGCCTCTCGCTTTTTGTCCCTATTTCTAGAGTCCTGCCGCGTCTCTCCGCCTCCTCCCTGTCCTCCCCTGTTCTCTCCCCCATAAAACGCAAACGCAACTAATCAATCTGCCACTGCAATACGTCCATACAGCCCGAGATTTATCCAACATGGCAGCCGGGTTGCAGGGTTGTACCACGTTGCGTATGAGCGATGTGTGTGCGCCCATCGAATGCAATTGATTTTCATCTCAGATAGTGAGGGGAATGAAACGAGAAAGAGAGAGAGTGGGTGCCATGGCACTTTAATCTTCAATCAAAGCTAGGAATGTGCGACTTGTGTTATGCACATTACGCATACGACGTGTGTGCCCCAGAAAAGTTTTGCCACTCTCCTCTGAATACTTCGTTAGGCTACGGCCAATAATTTGATCAGGAAAAGATTCCTGGAATGTTTCATAAAAGGAAAAGGCAACCGAAATGCATACAAAATTGTGGGAAATTTGTTCAAGTTAAATCTAATTACTGGCGGTTAGTCTCAGGTATGCTTTAGTTTAATTTTTATTGTTTGGTATTGTTTTTAATTGCTGGAAAATTGCTGAAGTGTAATTGAATCGTTTGTTTTTGATTTGCTTTTAAGTTTATGGCTTAAGTTCTACCTCTTTTCCTTATTATTTCTCTTTGATTTATAACCTTCATGAATCGAAAACAATAAAATTATTGTTTATTATTAAACTAAAATAACCTCCTTCTAAGCCCCATCTCCTCTTATATATTTCTTTATTTCTCAAACCACCAAATGGCCAATGAAAACAAATGGCTTAAATAAAGAGCAAATAATTGAACGATCTCGCTTTCTATAGAGCCTTCAAGCGTATCCCTTTCCTGGCCAAATAACATGTCAGGTAAATAAAAAAGTACTTATTGTCTTGAGTATTTTCCCTTTGCGCTTTATTGCCAAACTCAAAGAAACAACTCAATTCCATGCTCTGGAACCATTCTCTAATCATTCACGCATATATATTCATTAAGGACTGTGACAGTGATTAGCCAGAAGCCATTTGGTTATTGACTTGGCCGCTTACCGCCGAACCTGCCTGCCTCCCCTCCACGCATATAACACCTGAGGATATCATGGGGCGTCACATGTTGACATGTGTTGAACCAGAGCTCCCCTAAGAACGTTATGACTGTCAACATGTTTATTATTCACCTGTGCATGGAACACTGGGGCCAAGTTATTAAAACTTTGCCACATTACCGTGCCGGGAGGTGGGAGGCAAGAGAAAGACCCGGACCCGTACCCGGACTCGAACCCGGACCAGGCTGAGGACAAACAATTGGCAAACACATTTCGGTAGCTGTAGCAGCAAAAAATGTAATAAAAGTTCACAAAATGCGACGTGTTTGCTTAAGTATTTTTCAGTCGGCGGAGGGGGGCCTCTGCCTCCCCAACTGCCCCCCTTGGCCCGTGCTGATTGTGATAAATGCGACAAAGACATGTGTAAAATATGCTTCATGTGCGTTATTATTGCGTTTTATGGGGGAGCAGGGAGAGAGGAGAGAGGCAACACACACACACCTTTGTGCCTGTGACAAACGCATTCCAGGATGTCGCTGCTGACTTGTCGAAATGTTTGCCAAGTGTTTGGATATCTTGTCGTTTTTTACTGGCAAAAGTTATCTCACGAACGACAGGAATTCGCTTTTTAATTATAAGTACTTCCACTCCATAAGTATTTCCGCCCGAACGGCGTGGCTGCCAGTCCCAGGAGCCAGGAACTGAGCATTCTGTGGGGGGGCAGAGTCATCTCTCATCTCTCCCCATGGTCGCATAATCCATAACTGGGAGCAAACATCAGCGGGGCCGCACATAATCAAAGGAAGCCTCAAAAAAAGACGGGTACAAAATACAGGGAAATAAACAAAACAGATTCCCTAGAGTGTAGGAGCTCGAATTGTTTACGCAAAATACGCGCACTCGTAATAAATATATATGTGTATGTTCCTTATATGCAAACACATAAGCCAAGGAAGACATAAAGCATGTTTGCAAAAGTTAAACCAAAAAAAAAAAGGCAGAAAGGAGAGACAGATGAAAAGGACGAGGAGCCAAACATTTTAATAATAGCACAAAAGGCTGAATGCCCAAAAAAACGGAGCCAAGCCACGCCTCTCCCAAAAGGCTCGGCCCCTTTTCAAGCTTGTTTATGATGGAAGCCCCAAGTCAATCCGCACCCCAACCCGCTTCACCCTTTCCTTTCACAACCCTTTTTCCTGGTCCTGTGTGTGCATGTGTGTGTGTTTGATTCAAATGATTTGTTGTGCGGCTTTTGAGAGATTTCCAGCTGCAATTAAACTGAGAGAGAGAGAAAGTACAGTGCAAATTCCCAGTCCAGGCCACCTTTTAAGCCTTTAATGCGGCGAAAAAAGCCAAAGTCGTAAAGTTTTTTCGAGTGACCAGTATTGGTGGTATTTATCAGCATTAAAAAGTTAAAGGTAAATCGAAATGAAATAAATAACTAGCACAGGGAGTTCGAGAGAGGTATTAACTTATGGCAAATTGACTTGCTGGGGATTATTTTTAAGGGTTTGAGGGGGCTAATAAATAAATAGGAGAAGTTATAGTCTGGGAACTAAAGTTTGTTATAAATTTAAAATATTTTTAAACTCAAATAGAATAAATAAATATAAGACCAGATTAGATAATAAAGAAAATGTATGCATTTCAGTCAAGTTAAGTAAAATAAAAGACCCTAGATTTCTTTAGAGTATTGTTTCAGCCATTGTGGCCCCTCTCTGTAGCCTCGCTTTGATTTGCCGAGTACCTACCTGATGGAGGTTTCCACCTGGCGGCGCTCCTCGCTTCTCCTGTGACAAACATTTTCGCCACAGCTTCCTTTATGTGCATTTTTTCCTGCTGCTGCTGCTCCCTTTTCGAGCATAATCAATTAAGCAAAGTGCACTCGACTGCCGGCAGTCGGCAGTGGAGTAATGCAAATAAATGTGGCAAAACGGCACACGGGGCGCATACGCAACGCAACGTGAGGGCCACTTGGCTCTTTTTTCTGACTGCTTCGCATTTCATTTGAATCCGTTGCCCGCAGTTTTTTGTACTTAGCACTTAAGGCTGCCATTTCATAAAATAAAAAACCATTAAAAAGGCGAAACAAGCTGAAGTGGCAGCCCCATTAATTGCATTTTAATTAATTTCTGTTCCTGCCTCAGATGCATATGTAATTACGTCTGCCGGAGCGCGTTAATTGCTCCGACCAGGTAATGCACATCTCTCAGCTTCTTGGCTTAAGTACACACATGCACACACACAGGTGAGGCCACAAAGTTAAAGCCAAACTTCTGACATTTGCCATTTAGCATTTCATTTGCAACTGTCCACACAGGGCACAATGGGCAGTCTATTTCTGCTTTGGTTTTTGCTCTGGCACTCTGGCACTTGAACTTCCTGGATTCTCCTGGTGGTCAAGGTCCCGACATTTGGCATTCACTGTCACCTGAGCTCTCCCTTGACCTTCCTCACTCGCCCTCGCATAATAATGCGATTAAAACTGTCAAGTCAAGTGCTCAAGCAACAGTCCAGGCCGGGAAAGTAAAAACAATAATCAGGTGAATCACGGAGCCAGAACCGAAACGAAACTAAACCTATGGCTATGAAAAAAAAGGGGTCTACAGTTCTCGGTCAGAGTCCAGACTGCAGTCCTTGGCCCTTGGCCACGTCGAGCAAATAAACAAACAATTAAAAATAAAAGCGCCAGCAAAACAGCAGAAACTAGGGGAGGTTTAGGGAGGGTAGCTTAAGGTATGGAAGATCTGCCACGAAGATGGAATGTTCTTCGAAATATTTATACAATTTTTTTGCTGAAAATAAGCCTAGATATTGTGCTGGAAATTATGTGTAAATAATTATATTTACCTAACTAAAAATATACAGCTTAATACTCCTTGAACTATATATATTTTTATTTCGGAAATCTTTATTATCTGTTGGCTGTATTTTTTTCATATAGTATTTCTTACCCAGACTATCTATTAATTTGTTCTAGCAACATAGCTATTAACCCAAAGATAACCTCCCCAAAGGGAATTACTTAGCCTGGACTACCAGTCGTATGAGTGCTGTGTCTGCTTTTGCTTCTCTTTCGCCTTGTAAGTGCTTTACCTGCACAGTTAGTTTTTTTTTGTATCTTTCTCTAGCTGCCAGCTGGCCAGGTAAACAGAGAAGTGGCAGCCACCCCGCTCACAGGTGACTGTGTGTTGAGCTAGCGACTTAAAGTGCGTAAATGAGTAAAACACACACACACACAGGCAGTCACGGGGCAGCTAGGGCTGTAACAACAACAACATAGTGTGGCGCTTATTATGCGTATACTTAACATTTATTTCTGCCAGACGGAATGCCTCAGTGTGTGTGATACACACGCACACAGATACACAACCACAGATACAGATACTACTAGAGGCAGAGCATAAATCTCATCGTGCATTCATCAATGTCAAGCCACAAGTTTGCTTTTCATTTGTTATGGCTTTGCTCCTTCTCAGTGTGTGTGTGTGTGTGTGTGTGCGATATGTAAGGGTGTGTGTGAGAGAGCAAGCATCTGCGTGTATTGGTGGCTGTATTGTTTAGCTCGTAAAAGGCCAGGGCGCCTGCATTGAATTTTTTTACGAGAGTTGGTCAGGAAAAACTGGCAGGAAAAGTACGAACACTTAAGATTGAGAGATAGAAAAATATGGAAATTAATTGTAGATAATTTGGAAACATCTAGATAAAAATAATACATATAAATCTTAACATTAAAGTAGTAAAAACAGTACTAAAAAATATCTATAACTTACTTTCTTAATAAATAACAAATAATAAATGGATTAAATCAAGAAGAAAACTCTACGGTCACAGCTCTTATTTATTTCCCATCCCTTTCAGTGGGTCCCTAGCTTTCCCTAGATCCCACCTCGCCCATGAATTTGCGGTTGAGGACGTTCATTGTTTTGCCATTTCATCCTGGCCATTCGCCATTTGGGGGCCAAGCCATACTTATTCGCACATCATGCTGCCATTTGTTGGTCAGCACATGGTCCGAACCGGGGCCTGGGACGACGGGGAACATGTGTAGATGTAGGCTAAGGTAAAGTGATTGTTCTCAAGCAATTGATTTGCATATGCTTCAGGCTCCTCCAGAGCAGAGGAGCTGTGTGTATCCTGCGAGCTCTGTTCGACAACAACAAGTGCAATCGAAATGGCTGCTGCCCCTCTTAAAACTTCATGGCATTGGCAGTAAAAACGACAATTGCCGAGCGCAACTGTTCATAAACATTGAGTGCAGCTTGGCAACTACACACACACACCACTACACACACAACTACACACACAACTAGAGCAGCAGCAGCATCAGCAAACCGTGAGCAAACAATGACAAGGCCATCCTGGGGGGTGGCTCTCTGAGGCTGCCTGCACAAGTCGATTTTATTTAATTGCGCACAGCCACAAAATGCACTCCCACCAGGAGCAGCCACTAGGAGGAGCACCACCCACCCACCCTGGCCCCCACACTATCCCCCCAACATTGTGCACCCAATATTCTGGTTTTACGAGCGCCGGGCGCCAGATTCAAAGCAGGACGGCTATCGCCTTCGTCGACATGAGCGCACACACATTAAGCGGCTCCAGCGGAGGACAGCCACCACCGCCGGACAGCACTGAGAGAAAGGATATATTGAAGCTAGAGATCAGATCTTAGTCAGCTTTACAAGTTTATTAATATAAATCCCAAGCATGAGTTCATTTCTTACCAAATACAATTACAGAAAAATGTTCAAAGTGATGATATTCTTTCCCAGAATAATAATTATTTTTAATCTTGTTAACTTTAAGTAACCTAAAAGATAGTTCTTTCCCTGTTCTCCCAGTGAACCCTTCATGACAAAAATGAATTGACAATGGCTGGAATTGAGCCAAAACCCCTCAGCACTACAGGGCCTCAATTTTCGCTGGTTACGATTTGGCAATCTTCGAACTCTTGTAGGGTCTCAAACTTGGCCATTTTGCCCAAAACGATTCGATGGGACGGCCCGCCGGCTAGATGTTTTCTTTTACTGCGAACTTCGCTGTTGACCTTTGCCAGGATGTCGTCGAGAATGGCTCCCATCTCGTAGATCTCCGGCTGTGGAGTCTTTGCCTTTTTTGGTAGGCTGCGGCTTGCCTACGGGGAAAAGCTGCTCCAGCGGCCTCTTCACTTACTTTGCCGGGGGGTCCGTTGTATCTTAGATCCTTTAGAGAACTCAAGCTCCTGTTCTGCTGCCGTGACACTTGTAGTGGTGCCTGAGCTACCAAGCCAAGCGAGTCTCCGATAGAGCAGTGGTTGTGTGATTGGTAGACGCCTCCAGACGCAGCGGTTCTCCGGATTGGCACGCTTGCATGAGAGGGAGTGTGGGAGTCCTTCTATATTTCCCTCCGATATCGAGCGATGGAGCATATACCGGCTCGACTCAGCTGCCAGTGCCCCGATTTCTTATAGGTGCACCGCCAGGCGGAGGGGTATGGCGGGGTCCGTAGCCTTGCGTACCTTGTGTACATCGAAAACCCGCCTCTTGCCACGCACTGGTAGTAGTGCCGGAGCATCAGCGCTGAAATGTAGGCAACGTCTTGGTCGCCTTCGTGTCGCACCTTCGAGCTTCTGCCAGTGAGCAGAGATCGTAGGTCCTCGGGCGCCCCCTCGCCCCCCCTGCGACTTGCGATCAGCTGATCGAGTACCGCCAGGTGGCAACCCTGGCTGGACAGCTGTTTCCCCGAGGGAAGGCATGGCATAAGTTTTCGATTCCATTTCGGAAAGTAAGGATTAAATAGTGAAAGCTCCTATATGGATAAGTAAAAGCCGAAACAGAGCGGGATTGGAAGGCACCGCATGTCCGGATTTCTAAGCTGGATTTAGAGCAGCCGGAGACTCGCAGCGATGACGCCTTCCCAGTGGCAGCCAGGTGAGTTTCTTGCGCTCAGTCTTGCGCTTGAGGTGCGGGGCGCCTCCGGCCCTCCGTTGGGCTAGGAGCTCGACATAAACACAGCCGCGTGTGTGTGTACTTAAAGCGAGTTAAGGAATGCCCCCGAAAGGCCAGAAAAGGGAATGCCGCCTTTCAATTTTCAATCGCATGCAAATGAGCCGGGTCGATGGGCGATGGCCCGATGCCCGATTTGGCTGGCGGCATGTGCGGGCTTCGCACCTCCAGGAGTCAGTGCCAGAGCCAGAGTCAATTCAATTGAAACGTTTTCGGCGGAGCCAACAAGCTGCAAAACAGCCGGAAGCGCAACTCACTCGAGTCATTTTGGGGTAGCGGCTACCTAAGCGAAAAACCAGAGGCAGGCTGGCAGGACCTGAAGTCCTCTGGCAGAGAGTATAACAAGCAAGACAGCAAATCATTTGTAAACACTTGAGAGCGCCAGCGAGGGGCAGCGAGGAGGCGGCGGCGACGGCGACGGTAGCGAAGCCAAAACACAAATCAAAAGATAAACGGTCTGCCGGGGGAGAAGGCAAAGATGAAAAATTGAATTGCCCCGGCCCCGGGGAGGACCTTGGTCCAGGGTATCCAAAAGGGAGCCCCGAAAGGACTCCGGACAGCATGTTGCGTAAATAAAGTGCGAATTTCCAAAAGCTGTGCAGACAAATGAGCGACCACTCAAGATGACAAGTGACCGTCCATGATCGAGGGAGGGAAATCGTCCGGCTAGGGCGGGATGCGGGAGCAGGAGCGGGAACTGGAGCAGCTGCCCCTCGCTGCCATCTGTTAGTGTCAAACATATGAGGGAAGTGGAACGATGCCGCGGGGCTTATGCCAATGAAGCTCTATCGAAGAAAGCAAAAACTTTGCGAAATAAAACGAGAGCAATGTGTTGACAAGACTATGGGATACCTGGCAGGAAGTGGTTTTATATAAAATATATTGCATACTTAAGGGCGAGAAGGTTGACTTGTTTAAAATTAATATAATTAAACTGTCTTATAGATGTTACAATGTGGTTTTACTTAGATAGTGACCCTGTAGGAATGTTTTTTAAACTTAAAGTCAGTTGGTATTTATGATTTTAAAATACAATTACTTATGTTAACTAACGGACAGACGAAAAGACGGACAAAGGGACAGAGAAGTTTTAAATCTAAACAACGATGTTTATTTATACAAATATATAAATCAATTTATAAGATACTTGACACCTATGATAATACACCTATTTGTTAGAGTATTTAATATAAAGTCCAAAGATGGTAAAGTTTCCGAGATACAAGAGTTCAAGCTAACGGACAAACTAACGGACAAACGTATATTGAGACTGATCAAGCCTTCATAATCAATAATATATATGCTCTAAAGTAAAATAATCGCAAAATCAGTATATATATTTAATAAAAAGTCCTTAGATTAAGAAGGTTTCAAAATACAAGGGTTCTAGCTAAGGAACAATAATTTTTTGAGTCAGTTTGATAGTATATTTTTCTATCCTTCCTGTCACCCTATATACCCCCTTTTATAGGGTACCAAAATCCAACTCCAAGCAAAGAAAACGTCGAAATTCCCCAATAGCAAATTGAAAAAAAAAAAAATGTTCTTTAGAAGCAGCAAAAACTTTGGCATTTTTCCGGGGAAGAAAACTTTGGGCGCTCTGCTTTAAATGTCGATAAAAGTTTGCTGGACGCTATGGTAATAATATTTTCCCCGCCCACCCACAGGCACCAAGTGGCCCATAACCCNCCCAACCCCCTACCCCCAATCCCCAATCCCATCCCCGAGTAACAAGTCCTGCGGGCTGTGCTGTGTTTCACTTAATCTGTTGGATTGCTATTTTCAATAACGATTATTAGCCGCATCCAGCGGATGCGAGGCATCTCCCTCGGGCTGCTGCCGCTGCCGCTGCGAACTGTTTATTGAAATATTCAACATATTTAGCGTGGCCGCCACGGCGCGCAGAAAACTTAATTAAATATATTAAAAGCTGATTAATAACAAAATGAAAATCAAACATCAGACTGACTGACTGACTGCCGGGGGGGCCAGAAATTTTCCTCATTAATATTAACAACTTAATTAAAGCTTGCAGCGAGCACCTCCCTCCCCCCTCCCTACCACGCCCAGCGAGTTGTCCACACCGTCTGGGCCGATTATTTTTGCAATTATGCAAAGTAGCTGCTAGTTGGATCCTGCTGCCTGTCAATGCGTGCACAAAGTTTAATATTAATAAATTTTTAATCAAAAGCCCTTGCCGAGGCGTCAACCTGGGTGTGTGTGTGTGTGAAGTGGTTGCGGTGGTTGTTGGTCCTTTTAAAGGGCGGGGTCAGGATGCTCTGACAGACCGCCTGCGGTGCAGGTGGCTTAACGGGAGCCAGGGAGAGAGGGTTGTGTGAAGCCTGTCAGTCGAGGAGTCAGTAAAGTGCGGTCAAATGAGCTGGTCAAGGCAATTAAGGCTGCGGAAATCAAATGGGATTGGCAGGACTTAAGGAAAAGCCATGGCAAGGCGTTAACAAAATAATGATATGCAGGAAATGCGGGCTGAGTTGATAGGATATGGAGAAAGTTAAGTGGTAAAGTCACTGGAAATATTTTCCAAGAATTATTAAAGTCGAAGTAGAAGTATAAGCTCTTTAAACCCCTATTTCCTTATCCCTATACCAACAGTACTTCCTGCTAAAGTTTCCTGGTTTTAATACAGATTCAATACCGGCTCACCTCACCTCGTTACACCGCTGAAAATCACCGCCCTTCGCCATTTGTTACTCGTTTATTTGCATGAGAAAGAAATCACGTCGCACACGTGGCCGACACACAAATCTTTGAGCCAGGCCAAGCCGCGCCGAGCCGCGCCGCTACCTTTAGCACTCACTCTATACATAAACATCTTGGCACACACATATTCATACATCTTTTTTTATTTTCGTAAATTGTGCGCAAAAGCGTAAAATCATCTTTATAAAGGGGGGGCGTCTGTGTCCGTGTCTGTGTCGGTGTCTGCCTTTGGCTCCTTGTCTGCCTGCCCATCTTCAGAAGTGCGCTCACGTTGCCTCAAATGGCGTATCCTTTGAAGGAGTATCATCTCCCAGGCAGAGGCGAATGCAGAAAAAAAAAACATTCTCGGGGGACGCGAAAATGTCGCGACAGTACTTATTAGGATTTTTGACCTTCACTCTCAATGGTATCAAATTTCTTCAGGCGTTGATAAGTGCTCTTGCTCTTTTCGAAGTAATATAAATTGGTATTACTTTTCAATATCAAACGCTTAAGGGTAGAAATATATTTAATAAGATAGTTATTTAATTAAGGAACCTATATTTTTATCATTTACTACTATAAATAATTTAAAGAAACATTTACAAGAAACAGAACTTCTCTTTAAAATATTTTTATAAATGCATACAAGCTAATGCATTTATAAAAATATTTTAAAGAGAAGTTATGTTTCTTGTAAATGTTTCTTGATTTAATATGAAATAAATAATTAAATAAATTATTTCCGGAGCCCCCTAAACCCTTGGAACCCCTCCCATGAGATCCCTCTTCCTCCCTGCGCTGCTGTGACTAATTGATCGAAGAAAGCCACTGCCTGCAGGCTGTGAGGCTGCGTCATGCATAATGCAAAAAAAAAAAGCAATGGCGATGGGAGATGCAGATGCAGCAGGTGCAGCAGCCACGGCATTACCTGCAGCTGGCAAAGGGAAAGTGCTGGCAGAAAGCATGTCAAGTTGTGACACATATATAAAATTTATGCCAGACTTTCTCTGGCGAAAGCGAAAAGGGCTGGCTACTGGCGCACGCACAGGCACATGGCTCATAAATTTTTATTGTGTGGCAAAGACGGGACAGCCTGCTCCTCCACCTCCTCCTCCTGCTCCTCTCACTTGGCTAACCAAAATAAACAAAACAAAAATCCCTAGAACAGTGGAACACTGAACGAAGGATACACAGGATATCTGGAGTGCTGAGGGGAGAGGGGTGCAGGGAGTATACACAAAGTAATGAAGCAAAGTGCCTTCGCACGCCATTCAGCGGAAAATCAACTGCAGTTGGAGTTTCCCCGCCTTTCCGCCTGCCTCTCCGTTGGCTTGCCCGGACCCGGCGAAATAAATTCATTTCACTGTCTGGAAAAGCGCCGACTGACGTATGGACGTGGACGCAAACGTGGACGGATGCCTTGGCCTAGACATGGTGCAGGAAGTGTTATTTAAATGCAGGATATTGTATGAGGAAATTTATTATCGTGCCGCCACTCCCGGCTGACATTAAAGAAAATATTGAGATATATACGCTCAAAAGTAATTAAAAGCCAACAATTCCGGGTCATATATTTCATTATGGGCCGAGGTGACAGTGCTGCCTGGAAATTCCCCTTAAATTGCTTTAATTCGTGCAGTTTTTTGCAACCAATATCTTAAATCCTTCAATTTGCGACGCAGATATCCCTCGGTTTAAATGTTTGATGGGGGCTTTGTGGTGTGTGGCATGCATCAGTAGCCGCTCTGGCTCTCGAAATATTTAAACGAATTACAATTCCGACTAATGCCCGACATGGCCAACATTTGTTTTCCAACGCTTTGTTTGTGCTTTCTTTTTCCTATTTTTTTGCCTGCATATTTCCATTTTTCAAATGCCAAAAATGTAAGCCAACCGAAAAAAGGATAAAAGATCTTCTATTTTGAAGATAGAAATAGATTTATGCCCTAGAACAAGACCTAAAACTGCACAAAAATATTAAGGATTTATGCCAACTATTAAAGAATGTTTTAAGTGAAACATTTAATTTATTTGTTTAGTGTGGGAGATTTATTAGAGTTATTAATTTATGGTTATGACAGAGAGTATTATTAACTTCGACCTCTCGACACTGCGGCACTTTTCTGTGTTTGCTTTTTTGGCTAGCTTTTTATGTTTCGTTTGCAAAGATAAAAAATGCATTGAATGTTATTTATTTCACGCCCCGCCTGCAGAACATGAAATAAGCTGGAATTTAAATATTTGCATACTTTCTATGTCCGCCTTTATTTGCATTGTTTTACATAGCTAAAAAAAAAAAAGGAGAGGGGAAATGGGAAATGCGTCCGCTGACAATTTGTTGCTCTGCTGAAAAGCTTACGCTTGAATAATTCAACAAAAGCTGCTGGCAATTGAATATTAATGAGCAATTAGCGGAGGGCCCTCAACAAAGATACTAACTAATAACTGCACCCAGCTAAGCCACGGTCAACGCTGCGTATGCGTGATATTTATTACGCACTCCCAAAAGGGCCATAAAACACCGGCGAGCCAAAGAGTTAACCAAGGTGCCAACACACACACACACACAGAGGGAGAGAGAGACTCCAGCGATATAAATTATTTGCAGCAGACTGATTGGCAAAAGCAATTGCAGCTGGGCGAGCGGGGGGCGAAATGGAAATGAAAATGGGAAAATGGGAAACAAAACCGGGCAAGCAATCCAACTGAAGCTGTATACATAACACAGCTGCAACCGCAAGAGGGTGTGTGTGGGGTGAGGACGAGGAAAAATCGAGAGCCGGAGAAGGAAAAGTGGCGAGAGAAAGGCCCAGGCTGGCAGGCAGGCAGGCAGGGGCCAATGAAAGGCCGTTCAGGACATGGGAACAAGGCGCAAACACTCGACTGCAAAGATAGAGAAAAATGGCGCATGAAATGAAGCGGAAATGGTGCAAAAAGGAGTGCTCCACACACACACACACACACAACACTGTGGCGACCGGAAGTGGCACTGAAACGGGCCAGAAGCGAGGGGGAAAAAAGGCAAGGGCGGTCGGGCAGCCACTTACAGAGCTGAACTAATATGTACATTAGTATCTTTTGAATGCATGCGAACAACTGATAAATGTCTGGTCTTGCATATCTGTGAGGTTGCCTGCCTGTGCTGTGTGTGCCTCTGTGTGTGTTTGCGGTGAATGAAATCGAGCGTCGCATGAAAAATGTATGCCATTTATTTTACTTTATTTTAGTTTGTGGGCCCCGCCGCCTGCGCCTTCTTTCCTATTTTTCTGTGAGCCCTTTTCCACGTACCAACAGCAAACAGCTGGCATTGGCAAGGGGCAAACAATGAGACATCGCTTTTGGCTTGCATTCGGAAAACTGCACTTTGATGGGTCGCACACACACGCACACACACACACGCCCACATGTATAAGCGGCATGCCATACAATTGTGTCATGTGCCATCGAGGGGTCGATTGACGAGTTTGTCTGTCTAATAGCATTTAAAGGCTCGAAAAAGGTTTTATTTATCAATAAATAAAAGCTTAAATAATAAATATAATTATAATAAATATAATTTAATTATAATAGGGAGAGAGGATGCACCTAAGGCATGACTTCAAGTTTCCGAAGCTTCTTAGTCTTTGGTAACTTATTTTGAGTTCATAAATGCTCAAAGTTTTTTGTTTATATTAGTTCTTTATATAATATATACTATAAATTAAATGAAAATATATTTATACATTAAAAAAACAATTCATTAAACTTTATTTTGATAATATAACATTAAGCTGCTTATAAATTATAAAAGAATTATGACAAAATACATTTTTAATCAACAAGTTATTTACTTCCAATATTTTCTAACTAAGCATTGCAAAGTGCAACCTTCAGCCTTTTAGTAAAGGTTTTCTGCATATTTAGCTATATATCTTTCTATTCTTATGCCATTTTTCAATGCTCCTTTCCTTAAAACTTAATTTACGCCCCTCGTTCTTTAGTTATTTGCTTGATTTATGACTTGGCACAGGGTAAACATCCAAGGCAGAAACAACTAAAAAAGAGAAAAGGCGCGGGCGGCCTTCCCCCCCACAACTATTGCATAGATAGGCAATTTTCGTAATTGCTGCTATGCGGATGCGGATGCGAATGCGAGTGCGAGTGCGACTGAGGCGGAGGAGCTGGTCAGGGGCAGAGTGCGGTGAACCAAAGTTGATTTATAGCCCTGTGCGTCCTGCGTTGTGCCGCTGCTTCAAAGGACACACTGCATAAATATGCGATAAGCTCGACGACTATAAAAAGCGAGTGACATTCTCGCACACACACACACACACCACACACACTCACTCACAAACAGAGACACACACACGCACACAGATGTAGATCCCCGAACAGTTGGCATACACTTGCATAATGTATGCAGGCGACTCTCGGCCGGACAGGCTGCGAACCGCAACAAGTGCACTCACCATGGCCCACGGAGGGGTGGACAGCGGTGATGGGGGGGTGATGGAGATGCTAGTTCAGAGCCGGGGGTTTGAGGGAGAGCGGGGGGACAGGTGCTACTGGGTGTGCATTTAAGCGAGATGTGTCGTCTTCACACTCAACTGCACTTCAAACGAGCCCAGCGCAGCGCACGTTTCCAGGAACTACAGCACACACTCCACTCGCCAGGCTCAGTAAACGTTCAGTACAGTGGATCCACACTAAGGCGCTACAAGGCAAATACATTCTACAACTAGAATTTATTCCTCTTTTGAGTATATTCATAAATAGGCCGCTTATAAATATCTGTAGTATTCAAACCTCCTTAAAAAGAATCTAAAATTATGTTCTAAAACAAGTAACTTCTTTTTTTTAGCTTAATAAAATTTTGAGGTTTCAAATCATTTATTTTGTTAACCTTGCTATCTCTACTAGATACCACTTATGATTTCAAATCACCTATTTTGATTACCATACAAATCTCTAGAGACTATCTAGATTATAGTTTAGTCTAGAGATTTAGGATAACTTCTTTTTTCCACCTTGAAATTCTTGATCGTTTTTAAATCCCTTATATTACTAAGCTGAAAAATCCCTAGAGAATTCAAATCACTTCTTTTATTTACCCTTGCTATCTCCAGGATTTTTTCTAACTTACATCATTAAGCCTGGAAATCTCTAGAGACCCACTGATTTATAACAAATTCAAAGCACTTCTTGACCTTTTACTTCTCCCTTATTTACTGCCCTTGCATATCGATTGATCACTTCAAACTTCAAATCTAGTTTCCCATACGGGAAGTCCCCCTGTATTTCGCCTTGAACACTCATGGCTTGGCATAAACTTCCGCATTAAATCGACTTTGAACTTGAAAACGTTAGTTACATGGCCACACACTCGCTCGCCTTATCACGCTCATGTTGGCATTTGAAGGTTATTGTGGTCGGAACTTGCAGTTCAGGTGGCTGCGCAATAGGGCCTTTTTGCCCGGAATCCAGCTCAAAGGATTCAAAAGGGAGGGTTTTTCTTGGAAGCAAGAAAAAAAAAAGAACATGCTCTCTATTCAGGCAGAGGAGCAAAGCTTTTGCTTTTCGGATGCAACTCAAATGCATATGTGTGAATTCATATTTGATAGACAACGACTGAGGCAAGTGGCTGCTAATAAAGTAAGAAACGAAGAAAAAATGAAGTGGAAAACTGAAAATGCAAGGGAAAAACCCCGACAGAAGCTTGTAAGCTGTCATGATTTCCTGGTAACTCATATGAAGATGGGATTTTAATGAGCTTGGCAGTCATATTTAGCTCTAGCCTGGCCTTAAAGAGTGCAAAATGAACTCCTTTCCCAGATACTTTGTAGATTTTTAAAATGCTTCTGGGAAATTGTAAACCCAAAACACACTCACGTTCGTTTATCTTGATGATATTTTAATAGTCCGCCCCATTTTATTTCGCTGCTGGAATTTTAATGGCATAATTAGCAGAACAAAAACACTTTAGTGCAGTCAGTGGAAAGTGGAAAGCATATTCATGGGAAAGGCAACACACACACACATTTTCGAATAACTCTTTGACTGCTTTTCGTATAAAATAACAACAAAGTACTGTGCATAATTTAGAAGTACTCGGCACCTTATCTATGTGGTTGTGGCAGTGGCACTATCCTTATTTCTTGCAGCTTAAGGCCAGCACAAATCATATCAGCAAGTTAGCCATAGGAGTGCAAGATCCTGGAACCTAGACTATAAACTTGGTGGGCATTAAACATGCAACATTTTCGCTTTGGGTTTTATGGCGCCGCAATGTGTACTATGCAGTGGTAACAGACACACACACACAGTGGAGGTTGAAATAATAGGAATAGATTAATTTTAAATAATTTTAATTAAATAGAAAGAAAAACATTAAAGACTTGACGGGAATCGAATGGAATTTCATTGCAAAATATAGAAAATAAAAAGAATTTGGCATTATATTAAGTCTTTGAAAGTACTTATACTCCTTCGAGACCTTTATATATTTTCCAGATATAAAAATCAACCCTTTCTTTTAGCTATTTATTTAATAAAATATTTGAAAAGAAAAAGAAAATTAAATTAAATTATTGTGGCTATAAATAAACATGAAAAACCGCAGCACCTTCAACAAAAATCTTGAATAAAATATATTATCAAACTTAAATTACTCTTAAGATTATTTATTTATTTTTATTTATAATTATTACTAATTTCTTGACCTCCATCGTAGCCCTACACATGTAACTACACGCGATGACATTTTACCAAGCCCCGGCTTCGCTCTTGGGGTATTTGCCTTCTCTTTTTGCTCTCATTTTATGCGTTTTAAATTTATTTTGCTGCCTCCTCTGTCGCAACATTGGGACAAAGGACGAATGTACGAGGGGGTGGCCAAAGGGACGTGCAGAAAGGGGCTGACAGTGGGAGGGGAGAGACGAAAGGAGCCGCTGGCAATGGCGCCTGTCGCACGCACGCAAAACTTCCGCCAGTCTCTCACATGCACACATATGCGTAAGGATATGCCTTGGCGTGTGTGTGTGAGTGGCTGTCCTGGGGCAAGGCAACAAAAAAAACAACAACAAAATAAAAAAAAAAAAAGAAAAAAAAAAAGGAAAAACAACGCTTGGCTTGCCTTCAGTCTTCATATTTATTTATCGTGCCAAGTGATTCCGTGTAATTGCTGAAATTGCGTTAAATTATTTAACAAGCGGCGGCAGCATCGGGGGCAGGCGGCATTTCAAATTCATTTACACTTTACGCACAATGCGGAAAGGAAATTGAATACAATAAATTTTCGGCAGCCAAAAATATGCCGCAGAGCCACAGGAAATTATTTTCCAGCGAAAAATCAACCGCAGAAATTGAATTTTTAGCATTTATAAATACTAGTTGGGCGCAGATTTATTATCTAATTTCATTTTTATTGCCAAAAGGGGTTTCAGATAGACTATAAAATAAAATTAAAGTATAGACAAGCCGCATAGATAATAAATTAAAACACAAAAAGATTGGTTTATGAACTTAAATTTAGTACACATTTAGTATTGTATTTCTCAACTCATTTCTCATTTGTATTTATTGCAGAATGCGACCCAAAAGGCCACCAATTGGGCAGAAGGCAATCGGATGCGAAATTTACTTCAAGGATATGAAAATAGCACATCAAATGGGCCATAAACACACGACAGCAAACGGAAGAGCTTAAATAAACCAAAAAGAATACGAAAAAAGAGTACAAAACAGAAGCTTCGTCGTCGTCGTTGTCGTCGGCAACAATCAACAGCACAAAGCACAAAGCAACACTGCCACAAGAAAATCCAAACAAAAAATAGCATACTATACTAACAAACAAAGGGAAAAGAGCACACTGAGAGGAACTGGAACTGGAATAGGAGGAAGTCGGAAAGAAAAGTGAAAGCCAAAAGCCGAAATTGTAAACGCTCCATGTAAACACTTGAAAGCTCGTTAGGATAATACATCCTGCCCGGCACCGAGCACACGCTGGAAGACAGGAGGAGCGCAGGAAGCAGGCAAAAGTGTCACCATGCGCCGCCCCGCGTGTCTGAGTGGCCGCCATCAGATGAAACAGCAACAGCAGCAACAGCGGCACCACCTCAAAAACCCACCCAAGTACACACCTATACACACATCGCACAGGAGCCAGAGCCAGCAGCGGGCCATTGCCATTGCCATTGCCATCGCCGTTGCATAGTCGCGCTTCCGTTTCCGTCTACTCCTCATTTCCGCTGCGGCTGCAATTAAGCGAAGCGAAGCGACGCGTCGCGAGGCGAGGCGAAGCATCCCCGAAAAAAGAAGCACCGCGAATATCCACAAAAATGGCGCACGAGACCAGCTTTAATGGTGGGTACACATGGCACATACATATATTACCCTCAGGTCATTGTTTTAAAACATTTTATTGCAGCAGCAAATGTGTGTGAGTTTTGCTCGTTAAATTAGGTTTGGACTTGTGGGTTTAAATTGGAGAAAAGAATGAAAAGATTAGAGGGAAGTAGTATTAAAAGATAACAGAACTTTGATTTTATTTATAGATTTATTTAAATCAACTTTAGAGACTTTGTCAGAGGATTTGTAGATCTCGAAAAATAAATAAATGGAATTTCTGTTTCCTACTCTCAAAAGGAATTAAATACTTGCTGCAGATAACCAAATTTAATTAGTTTATGTACTTAAAAGTCTAGTCTACTATTATTAAGCAATTATCTCTCTTGTTTCCCCCATTCTAATCCCCATTTTCCTCTGCCATTCAGATGCCCTCGACTACATTTACATAGCGAACAGCGTGAATGACAGGGCCTTTCTGATAGCCGAACCCCATCCCGAGCTGCAGAGCTCCGATGGCCAGGAGGAGGCGGCGGAGGAGGAGGAGCAGGACCAGGACGAGGCAGCAATGGAGAACCTAACAGTCACAGAGGCTGTCCAGCTAGAGGACAAAAACAACAACAACAACAACAACAACAGCAAAAGATACTATAACTCTGGGAAGCGGCGTTCCCGTATCAAGGGACCTCACTCCCATTCGGCCCTGAAGCCACCCACACCGGCCGCGGCCCTGCCCACCGAACCACCGAGCAATACCACCGGCTCACCTTTGGCCACCGCCGCCCTGGCAGCAGCTGCGGCCAGTGCCTCAGTGGCAGCGGCGGCGGCCAGGATAACCGCCAAGGCGGCACACCGGGCACTGACGACAGCCAGCACGACCAAGGCAGATGCTGGATCAGGATCGGGTTCACCGCCAGCCCTGCAGCTGATCGACATGGACAATAACTATACCAATGTGGCCGTGGGCCTCGGGGCGATGCTGCTCAACGACACCCTGCTGCTTGACGGCAACGAGACGGGCCTCTTCGGCGAGATGATGATGACCAACCGGAGTGGGCAGCTGGACATGGCCAATGGCAGTGCGGGCATTAATGTGACCACCAGCAAAGTGGCCGAGGATGACTTTACGCAGCTGCTGCGAATGGCCGTCACATCCGTGCTGCTGGGACTGATGATACTGGTGACCATAATTGGTGAGTATTCACTGGAAGGCAGACTACACTGGGGAAAAACATGTGGAAACACTTATTAAAATGAAAAAGTGATTTTTAAGCACAAATTTAAAGGAAAGCCTTTGGTTTATAAAGGAAATTATTCATTTTAAACTATGTATTTATATAAAATTAACAAGAAAACAAATTAAAATTAGTTGCAAAGAATTTTTAAATATTTTAAGAGCAAGACTTCTTTGGGAATACATATTTTTAATGAATTGGTAGCCAGAAAACCCCTTTAAAAATATTCCTAAAAATCACTGAACTTCCCGCTTCAAGTGTAAGCCGAAGCCCAAACATAGACATAATTATTTCACTCGCAGAAGGACTCAGTTCTCCCCCCCCGAAGAACCCCGTCCGAAATAAATTCCTTGAATGGCAGTCTCAGGCACGCGCCTCCTTCAAATCCGTGGGGAATATGGCAAACAATTCAATAAGGCAGGACGTGGGGGGGCACACAGGAGGAGGAAGGAAGGGACCCACCGGACCACCCAGCTTCAGTTGTAGATAATAAAATACGCGTAACTGATATTTATGATACTGGGGCAGGGCATTTTATATTATTTATTATTGTTGTTATTATGGCTCAGATGCTGAAGCGGCGGCATCAGCTCAGTCTCGGTTATTAATAAGGCAGCTCAATGACGAGGAACGGAAAGCTCTGGGCTGCGAATTGAGAATGAGGCCAGGGACTGGGATTGGGAATGGGAATGGCGAATGGGAACGGGGCCTCTCTTTCCTTTGTTGTTGGCTACATTCATTACACGCATTTAGCCATAAATCCGATGGCAAACAAACCGGCATCCATCTAGGCAAAGACACGCCGCATTAAAATTGACAGTCAATCAATCAATCACAGTGTATCTCCGCCGCCTCCGCCTCCTCCTCCTGCGGCCTGAGAGCAAAACTTTATGTTCACGTTGTAAAATCCGAGGAAAAAAAATAGCCGAAACAGAAACAAAATGTATAAAAATCAGGGAGGAGTGGTGGGCGGAGTGGTGAATAAGCAGAGCAGCCGGCCGAAATTGATTTCATTAATTTAAGTAGATTTCATTTCATTTCATTTCGCTTAAAACGGGCACAAAAGTCAAGAGGCAAATAAAAATAACGACGAAAGCTGCAAAGTATGCTACGATTCTTGACGCCTCCTCCCCAAGGATTCCCCCATTCACATGTCTCGCTTCCCCTCACTTGTTTTCATTCCTGATTTCCTACTAATTTGTGTTTATTTAGTTTTCTTTTCTTTCATTTCCTTTGCCCGTTTTCCCCTTGCCTTGCCCCGTCGTCGCGCTGTGCCTTTAGTTTTCCTTTTCTTCGCCTGCCTCGCTTTTGAACTTTTGCAGTTTTCGTCAGCGTCGCCGGCGTCGGCAGCAGCATTTAGCATTTAAAAAGAAAATGCTAATGAGTTTTAATGCTAATTTTAGCTAGATTGCTTCACGCTTTCGGTCACTCAGCGCGGCATCAGCAGAATAAAAATAAAAAACAGATAAAAAGAGTGAGCGAGTGAGAAAGAGAGAGAGAGAGAGGTCCTGGCGCAGGCTGTGTTTGCTTTAAAATGTACAAATTTAATGGGAATATTTGTGACCTACTTATAAAGCGCATTTAAACTGATTGAGTTGGGTTTTGTGATGCCTGTGGGCAGTGAGTTTTGGATAAGACTTAAATGATTTAAATGCTGTTTTATTTATCTGTTTATCTTGGCTAGTACTGATACATTTAATGACATAAAATAGAGTTCTAATTGTGGAATCAATTTGTCATTTTATTTGATATTATCTAAGAGATAATAAGGCATAATAAAGCCTTTTAAATATACATATATTTGAGAGCGCTTAAAGTATATTATATTTACATTGACTTTTAATGCAATATATAAATCCGAGCACTACTTTGCCATATTTGTATATAAATAAAGAAACCAATGGCAAAATGCTTTTATAATATATCACTAAATAATGTTTTGTGACTTTTAAATAGATTAAAAATTTTGTAAGTATATTTTTCTTTAAAAACCAAGTCTTCTAGAATTTTAAGTTGTATATTTTGTATATTTTTTAGCTTTTCTTATTTCAATAATTAATGGCTTTTTAATTTAAGTAGCTCATATAATTTGTAAAAATATTTTTCCTTCAAAAAGAGAGTTTTTTGAATTGTTTTATAAATATTTTCCGTATTTGCAAGGTGTTAATTAGTCATACAATGTATGTTTCATAAAAAATGAAGACTCGCATCATTGTATTTAATTTTTTTCCTCTTAGAAAAGCTTAAACAATTAAGCAAAATATTTTTCCTGCAAAAACAACTCTCTCATAATTTTTGTAAACATATTTTGCAATTCTTATGTTTTAAAACAAGTTCCAAGACACATTCCAGAACTTGGAATCTGTAAAACAAGCCCCTGCGGAGGAGAGGGCACTGCAGAGAACGCCAACAGCTGGCGGAAGGCATGAGGCTTGTCTACTTGCCTTCACTTTGACACTCAAGTATCTAATTGCATGTGTGTCTCCAGGCAGGCTCTCTGCTCGCGTGTGTGTGAGTGTGTGTGTGTGTGAGCCCTCCTGCCGTCGACTGTCGGCGGATTCAATGCCACAAATTGCATGTCTCGCACCTGTAGTGGCTGGCTTTCTTTGGCTGCCTCAAGTGGGCCACAAGTAGTAGTCGGTGACAGTGTTGAGGGAGAGGAAAAACCTGAGAAAAGCCTGGGAAAAAAGTCGAGCAAAATAAGCGCACTGCTGGCAGACATCAAAAATGATTTCACACCCTCAAAAAAAAAAGAAAAAGAAAACCCCAACCTGATCCTGCAGCTTTTGGCAAAAGTTTACGACAGCGCGATTAGCTCATGTCGTTTATTTTGGCTTTTCGTAAACTTTGTCTTTGTCTTTGGCCTGGGAAGTGGAACTGCAACTGCCACTGCTGCCGCTGCCTCTGCAGGTGGAATCGCAACAGTGCAGTCCCTTCGCGGCAAGACAAGCTTAATAAGATTCCCATTTCATTTAGGGTCACGGCTCTTTATCTCTCTCTCTCTCTCTTCGGTCCCAAGAAGTTTGCCAATTCCCCGCAAAAAAACTTTATCCGTTCCGCTGCGGTTTCCTGTCTCGGTTTCGCTTTCGCTTTCAGTCATCAGCTGCAGCTCGAGCTTGAATTGAATTCCAAACTTTTTCTTCTCAAGTTAATTTTCGCAATTAGGCTGCTGAAAGCCACACACACACACACACACCACAGCACACACACCCCAAGTCAAGTCCCACGTTTGATTAAGTTTCCTTCGGCTTCTTTGATCATTGCAGGCAACGTCTTTGTCATTGCGGCCATTATCCTGGAGCGGAATCTGCAGAACGTGGCCAACTATCTGGTGGCCTCGCTGGCCGTGGCCGATCTCTTTGTGGCCTGTCTGGTGATGCCCCTGGGAGCCGTTTACGAGGTGAGTTTTTGCAAGGACATTACAATGTAAAGACCAATCAAGCCATACGATTTTTCGTGCTAACTGTATAGCTGGCTCCAGAAATATAACTTGCTTTGCAATTAAGATATTGGGTCATTACGCATCTTGTTATTAAAAGGTTTATGGTTCTTGGGTGCTTAAAAGCGCAAGAGGTGCTGGATTTATTCCGAAAAAATCAGTTAACAAATTCACAATTATTTAACAAAGCAAACATCGAGACTGTATATTATTATAAGTTAGTATTATCTTGGAAATCATGTGTTCTAGCCACTATATCTCTTACAGAGGATCTCTATAAGAAAAACCAAAGTGCTCAAAAGCATTCCTCCTATGTAAATCTTTATGAAAACGGAGTAAAAGTCTAGAGTTAGAGGTCGCCAATTCCCTTCCGAATCCACGGGCAATTTTGTGATACCAAAAACCTCCCGGTACTTTTGGAATCCCATTCTCAGCCATTTCTGCTGGATGCCCGAGTCTACAACACGCATAAAATAGTCCTTAAAAGTGATCCACAACGGCGACTTTGGCGATATCGGTATTCGCAGGAGACGGATGTTCGAGCAGAGCTTGGGTCCTACGATAGACAAGCGTTTATTTTGCAGGCGCTCCTGATACAACTGAAGTCCCCGCCAGTTGGGCGTTCGAACCACATAAACAACGCTGTCGTTTAAGTCATTTAAGTTCTTCAAAACCGTGCTGTAGTCCACTACATCCACAAGATCCAGCAAGGAACTGGGCAACCGATTATCCTCGAAAGCCTGCTTTATGGTGGGATCTGATGTAATAATCCTAAGGCCACTGGCTCGCATAGATTCCACATCCCTGATCGGCGGGTAATAAACTCCGGCAGTCAAGGCGCTGCTCAATAGGCAGCCACAGGCTCCGATCAGTAGACACCAGAATAGGAACGAGTACACCTCGATTATCTTGTCAGCCAGAGGCAATCGATCCAACTGACCACCGGGAAGGGGAATACCAAAGCCAAAGCGGATAGTGCTGAAGATCGAGTCCACCAGTGATCGGCGTCGATGGGCCATGTACTTGATCACGAACACAAAAACGGCTAAGGTGAGCGTGAACACATGCGGAAAAGGCGCTATCGCCGTATCAAAATATCTATCAAAAGCAATTGTCCTGCGATGCGGCACCAACAAGCACATCTGGGAGTCCTCCACAACGGTACTAGACAAGAGGCTACTGTTGTCCACCATATTGGCCACAATATCCACACTCCGATTGCCGGGCATCTCGAAGATCTCGTAGTTTGAGCTCTGCGCTTCTGGGATCGGCAGAACGTCCATGCTGGCGTTGACGTGGCGCATGAGCTCCACCATCAGAAGGCCAGTGGGTCCCGACAGACTGAAGTTTCCACCGCCCATAACATCCGCTTGTTCCGATGAGTTGTACTGCAGACGGAGAGTATTATTAGATGCACAGAATAACTCACTCTTTGAAAGACTCACCCAAAAAATGGCTGGAGGATCGTTAGCAGCTTGAACGAGAAATCGCAAGCCTTGCCTACGCAAAACATTCTTATAAGTATTTTCCTTAGTGAGCCTTACGACTGTTACTTTTCTAAAATAAAAGTAAGACCAGGACTCGTATTCGGATTCGCCACGAAAGAAGAGAAGAGTGCCAGTTAACTCTCGCTCCCAGCACCAGGAGAAGAACTCCCGGATCTCGTCCTTGGTCAGTGGTCGGCTATTACTCCGAGGTGGAATATATAGAAAGCTGAAGAACTGTTCGCCATGGGGGATTCCCGTGTCATTGAGGGCAGCAAGAGTGGTAGCATCCAGGCCGCTAAGTAATGTGATTACTATGTTCCCACCCTTCGGATAGTGATGATAATGAGGTCCCTTCTGAGATCCAACGGTGTATATAGGAGCCGAGAAGTTTTCCATCAGACGTTGCTGAAGAAGAGGTATCGGGTCGAAGGTGTCCGTAATGGTGATGATAGAGTTGAATCCCAGGAAGTTCTTAATTTGATCGATTTCCCCGAAAAAGCTATCAATATCCCTATCCAGTTGCTCATCCGTTTCCACGGTATCCAGGGGAATTTGCAGATGGCTGCTGGCTAGGATTGAGCTGACAAAAAGGATAAGGAGCGATGTCCTTAAAAGAAAGTGGCTCACCATGGCTGCTTATACTTTTCGACTGAGGTCCCTCAGCCATTGTATTGCACATTTAACAGCCGGACCTTGGAATCCTTGTTTTCCTTGTTATTAGAGGACATTACAATAAACATTAAATTTAACAATCCGTCCGTGCCACTGCGGCCAAGTTGGGGTGCTAATAAAAAGCGCAAGAGGTGCTGGATTTATTAAATAAAATTCGTTACACATTCATTATAACTGCATACGACAAACAATTACATTACATATTTAGACATCAATATTTCTAGCCATGGTATCTTTTATAGAGGAGCTCTATAATAAATACCAATGTGCTCAGTAGCATACCGCCTATGTACACCCTCATATAAATTACATAATATGATAGGGTTAATGGCTTCCAATCATCTCCTTTATCCATGGGCAGTTTCGAAAGGTCATACACTTCCCGATACTTTTGAAATCCCATTTTCAGCCATTTCTGTTCGAGGCCCGACTCGAATATCCTGTTGAAGTAGTTCTTGAAGTTGAACCTCAGTGGCGAATACGGTGAGACGGGCAACCGAAGGTGACGGGGGTTCGAGCAGAGTTCGGGTCCAGCGATGGACAAGCGTTTGTTTTTCAGGCGCTCCTGATACATCGCAAGTCCCCGCCAGTTGGGCGTCGGAATTACATAAACATAGCTGTCGTTCAGTTCGTTTAAATGCTTATAAATTGTATGGTAATCCACAACATCCACAAGATCCAGCAAGGAACTGGGCAACTGATTATCCTCGAAAGCCGGCTTTATGGTGGGATCTAGTGTAATAATCCGGAGGCCACTATCACGCATCGAAGCCACATCTGTGATCGGTGGGTAATAAACTCCGGCGGTCAAGGCACTGCTCAGAAAGGATCCACAAATACTGATTACGATGGTCAGAAACAAGAGGGAATAAACCTCCAGTATCTTATCCGCCAGGGGCAGCCGATCCAGCTGACCTCCGGGCAGGGGAATTCCCAGGCTAAACCGCATGGTGTTGAAGAACGAGTCCACTAAGGATCGACATCGATGGGCGATGTACTTGATCACGAACACCAAAATGCCCATGGGTATAAATAGGAAGTGCACACTAGGATTAACCACCTTGTCGAAGAATCTGCTAGGCGGAATCTTTCTACGGCGCGGAACCACCAGGCAAAGCTGCGAATCCGTCAGCACTGGGCTGAACAGAAGGCTGTCGTTGACCACAAGATTGGCCACAATGTCCACTCGAGCATCTCGTTGAAGAATGTCGTAGTTCGAGTTCTGCGCTTCTTGGATCGGCAGAACGTCCATGCTGGCGTTCATGTGACGCATGAACTCCACCATCAGGATGCCCACAGGTCCAGACAGACTTATATTTCCGCCGCCGATCACGTCCGCTTGTTCCGATGAGTTGTACTGCAGAGAGATGAATTATTATTATTAGTCCTCCAAAGGGGGCTTGGTATCTCCCGGCAAACTCACCCAAAATATAGATGGCAGATCGTTGGCAGCTTGAACAGTCAACCTATATTCATGTTCTCGCAACATACTATCTAAACTGCGATCTGCCGTGAGCCTTATGATGGTTATATTTTGCAGGTAAACGTAAGTCCAAGTCTCGAATTCTGACTTGCCACGAAGGAAGAGCATGACGCGATCGAATGTAAGCTCCCAACACCAGACAAAGAACCGTCGGATCTCATCCGTGGTCAGGAGTCGGCTGTCATGGCGTGGTGGAACGTAAAAAAAACTAAAAAACAATTTGTTCCAGGCTAGTTCAGTGTCGTTCAGCACAGTTAGGGTTGGATCCTCAAGGCCGCTAAAGAAGGTGATTACCATGGTCTCCGTACTGAGATAGCGATGATTAAGAGGTCCGTTCTTGGATCCAACTGTATATATCGGCACTGAGAAACGCTCCATCAGACGCTGCTCAAGTGAAGGTTTGAGGTCGGAGCTTCCCGGATATGTAACGAAGGTGTGAAATCCCAAGTGTTTGTGAATGTCATAGATTTTCTCGAAAAAGCCACGAATATCAGACTCCAGCTGCTCATCTGTTTCTGCTGATTCCAGTGGAATCTGAAGGTGGCTGCTAGCTAGGATAAGGCTGAGGAGGAGCAAGGTCCGAAGGTAGAAATGTTTATCCATGGCTGCTGCTCCTTTCCAACTGTGACTCTTCGGCATTTCCTCTCGACACTTTAGAGTGGGGCCTTAAAATCCCTTCATGTTTGCTTTGTTATTAGAGGACATTGCATTTAAGCATGCTTTCCGGCCACTGGGGTCCGTTTTGTGCTAATAAAAGCGCGAGAGGTGCTGGATTTACTAAAAATATTAGCTAGACATTCATTATACAAAGCAAACATTGAGATAACAACTTTGGAATATAAATAAGTTAAGCTAGAGCTTATCGATTTCGGTATCTATGGTAGAGCAGTTCCATAACAAAGACCACTGTACTTAAGAGCATTCCGCCTATGTAAAACCTTATAAAAACTGAAAAGAAATCCAGAGTTAGCGGCTTCCAGTCAGCGGGCTCGTCTACAGGCAATTTTTCAATGTCAAAAACCTTGCGAAACTTTTGAAAGCCCATTAGCAGCCATTTCTGCTGGAGTCCCGACTCAAAGATCTTAGAGAAGTACTCCGGGAAGAAGTACCTTAGAGGCGAGTACGGCGAAATGGGCAATCGCAGGAGACGAGCATTGGAGCAGAGCTCGGGCCCAGAAATGACCAATTTCTTATGTTGCAAACGCTCCTGATATAACCGATAGCCCTTCCAGTTGGGAGTTCGCACCACATAAGCAAGGCTGTCATTGAATTCGAAGAATTTCTTGAAGACTGTATTGGCATCCACTAGGTCCACGAGATCCGCCAAAGAGCTTGGCATGTAATTATCCTTGAAAGCCTGTACTATTGTGGTGTCATCTGTAAAAATCCGAAGGCCACTGGCTCGCATCGATTCCACATCCGTGATCGGTGGATAATAAACTCCCGCGGTCAGGGCGGTACTCAGTAAGGAGGCACAGACACCGATCAGTATTCCCACGAACAGGAACGAGTAAACCTCGAGTATTTTGTCCGCTAAAGGCAGTCGCTCCAACTGACCACCTGGCAGTGGAATGCCCATTCCGAATCTAAAGGTGCTAAAGAGTGTGTCCATGACAGATTGTCGATGATGGGCGATGTACTTGACTGCAAAAACACACGCAACCATTAGGCATATAAAAACGTGCATGTGCGGCGGTAACACCCTGTCCAAATATCTGTTGAAGGGAATACGCCTGCGATGCGGCAGTAACAAGCACATCTGAGTATCCGTCACCATTGGGCTGAAAAGGAGGCTGTCGTTGATCACAAGATTGGCCACCATGTCGACTCTCCGGTTACTGGCCCCTTCAATGATCTCGTAGTTCGAGTTCTGCGATTCTGGGATCGGAAGAATGTCCATGGTGGCGTTGATGTAGCGCATGAACTCCACCATCAGAAGGCCAATAGGTCCCGACAGACTGATATTTCCGCCGCCGATCACATCTGCTTGATCAGATGAGTTGTACTGCAGGGAAGGGAAAATAAGCAACAATAATAAAAATAATAAATACAATTTTCTGGACTTCCCTCTAACATCTAAGTTCGATGGTTGATGATCAATATGAGAGTTATTATCTCTTTTCCTCCATATCCAGGGGCTTGGGTGAAAAAAAAGCAAACACTTGGTGTCCGTGGGTAAGTCCCGTGTCGTTGAGAGCAGCCAGTATAGGATCATCCAGGCCAGTGAACAAAACAACCACTAGGATATGGGCACTCGGATAGCGTCGATTCAGGGGTCCATTATTGGATCCAACTGTATATATAGGAATCAATAGGCGCTCCATAAGACGCTGTTCAAGTGAAGGTCTCAGATCGAAGTTTCCCGGATATGCGATAATGCTGTTGGATCCTGAGAACCTAATAATTCCATCGAGTACATTGAAAAAGGATTGAATATCCTTCTCCAACTGCTTATCCCTTCGGTCGATTTCCAGGGGACCGCTGGCCAGGATTAAGCTGATAATAATGATGAAGACCGAAGTCTGTAGATAAAAACGACCCTCCATAGCTGTTGTTTCTTTTCGACTATGACTCTTCAGCTTTTCCACTCGATACGTTACAGTGCGGCCTTGAAATCCCGCCTTGTCTGCTTTGTTATTAGAGGACATTAACATTACACTTAACTACACTGCTGGGCCATTGGGGTCCGTTTTTGAGGTGCAGGTAACAAGCGTGAGAGGTGCTGGATTTATTTAAAATATTTGTTACACATTCATTATAATTTCAAAGGATAAACATCTAGGTTACATATTTACACATCAATATTTCTAGCCATAGTATCTCTTATAGAGAAGCTCTATTATAAAAACCAAAGTGCTTAATAGCATACCGCCTATGAAAACGCTCATAAAAATTGTGTAAAATGAAAGGGCCAAGGGCTTAAACTCATTTCCGGCATCCCTTGGCAATTTCGTAAGGCCAGTAACTTCCCGAAATTTCTTAAAGCCCATATCGAGCCATTTCTGCTGGAGGCCCGACTCGAAAACCCGTTCATAATACTCTTTAAATATGAATCGAAGCGGCGACTGCGGCGAGACAGGTATTCGCAAGTATCGTGCAGTCGAGCAGAGCTTGGGTCCAGAGAAACTGAATCGTTTATTTTTCAAACGCGACTGGTACAAGGTGAATCCCCGCCAGTTGGGCGTTCGAACCACATAGACACTGCTGTCGTTCAGTTCCACAAAAAGCCTGAAAGCAGTATGTTCATCCACAATATCCACAAGATCCAGCAACGAATTCGGCATTCGATTTTCCCAGAAAGCCTGCTTTACGGTGAGATCTGCTGCCACTATGCGAAGGCCACTAGCCCGCATCGATTCCACATCCGTGATCGGTGGATAATAAATGCCGGCCGTCAAGGCACTGCTCAGTAAGGATACACAAGTGCTGATGAAGATGGCCACGAACAGGAGGCCATAAACCTCCAATATCTTATCCGCCAGGGGCAGTCGATCCAACTGCCCAGCGGGCAGGGGTATTCCCAGGCTGAAGCGTAAGGTGTTGAAAAACGAGTCCACCAGCGATCGACGACGATGGGCAGTGCACTTGATCACGAAAACCAAAACGGGCAACGCCAATGTGATCCACTGTGAACCGGGCGACAGTGTGCTGTAAAAATATCTGCTGAATGGAACCGCTCTGCGGTGCGGCACCAACAGGCACATCTGCCAGTCCATTACCACGGGACTATACATGAGGCTACCATTTTCCACCAGATTGGCCACCACGTCCGCACTCCGATTGAAAGGCACTTCTAAGATCTCGTGTCTATAACTCTCTGGCTCTGGCACCCCAATAATGTCCATGCTAGAGTTGATGTGACGCATGAACTCCACCATCAGGGTGCCAACAGGGCCCGCCAAACTGATATTGCCAGCACCAATCACATCCGCTTGTTCCGTTGAGTTGTACTGCATGGGGGATATAATAATTATAATTAAAATAAAATGTAAAGCGCGCCTTTCCTCCTTCAAAATGCTCACCCAAACTATGGCTGGAGGATCGCCGGATGCTTGAACGAGATATCTAAAGCCTTGCCTTCTCAAGACGCTCTTGAAAGTGTCCGCTGCACTGACCCTAGTTATGGTAACATTTTTGAAGTAAAAGTAAGTCCAAGTCTCAAATTCGAGTTCGCCACGAAAAAAGAGAAATGCCGGAGAGAGCCCTCGTTCCCAGCACCAGAGAAAGAACTCCCGAACCTGGTCCATGGCCAATGGTCGGCTATCGTTCCGAGGTGAAATATATAAAAAGCTGAAGAACTGATTGCCATGGGAGAGTTTCGTGTCGTTGAGGACAGCAAGAGTGAGATCATCCAGGCCGCTAAATAAGGTGATCACCATATTTTCTCCCTCCGGATAGCGATGATTAGGTGGTCCCTTCTGGGATCCAACGGTATATATGGGCACCGAGAAGCGTTCCATCAGACGTTGCTGAAGAGAAGGCCTCAGGTCGAAGGTTCCGCTAATGGTGATGAAAGAGTAGCACCGCAGGATGGTATTTATTCCTTCGATTCTTCCAAATAGGCTATCAATATCCTTATCCAGGTGCTTATCCGATTCTCCGCTTTCCAGGGGAATTTGCAGATGGCCGCTGACCAGGATTGGGCTGGTAAAAAGAATGAGTAGCAAAGCTCCTAGATGAAAATGACTCTCCATGGCTGCTTATACTCATCGACTGTTTATTGTATTGCACCTGGAGTCCTTGTTTGCTTTGTTATTAGAGGAAATTAACATTAACATTAAATTTAACAATGCGTCCGTGCCACTGCGGCCGAGTTGGGGTGCTAAAAAAAAGCGCAAGAGGTGCTGGATTTATTAAATAAAATTCGTTACACATTCATTATAATTTCAAAGGACAAACAATTACATTACATATTTAGACATCAATATTTCTAGCCATGGTATCTCTTATAGAGGAGCTCTACTATAAAAACCAAGGTGCTCAATAACATACCGCCTATGTAAATCCTAATAAAAACTGTGTAGTAGGATAGAGTAAGCGGCTTCCACTCATTCTCCGAATCAAACGGCAATTTCGTAATGCCAAAAACCTCTCGAAACTTTCGGAAACCCATCACCAGCCATTTTTGGCCGATCCCCGACTCAACAATCCTAGCTAAGTAGTCCTTAAACATGAACCTCAGTGGCGAATGCGGTGAGATGGGTAACCGCAGGTACCGGGTACTCGAGCACAGCTTAGGTCCAGCGATAGAGAACACTTTAGTTCTCAGACGATCCTGATATAACCGAAGTCCCCACCAATTGGGCGTGCGAACCACATTGGCCAAGCTGTCGTTCAACTCTAAAAAGTTCCGGTTAGTGGTGTTCTCATCGACAAAATCCAGCAGATCCGCTAACGAGCTGGGCAATTGGTTAGTCCTGAACGCCTCCTGTATTGTGGGGTCTGACGTTATAATCCGAAGGCCACTGGCTCGCATCGATTCCACATCCGTGATCGGTGGGTAATATATTCCCGTGGTCAAGACACTGCTCAGTAAGGACAAGCCGGTGCTGATGAAGATACCCACCCACAGGAATGCGTAAACCTCTACTATCTTGTCCGCCAGTGGCAATCGTTCCAACTGACCACCGGGAAGGGGAACAGCCAAGAAAAAGCGAAAGGTGTTGAAAAACGAGTTCACCAGCGATCGGCGTCGATGGGCGATGTACTTGACCCCGAACACACACACGGACGCAGCCAGCGTTAGCAGGTGCACACTGGGGTCAATCAACTTGTCCATATATCTGTTTAAGGGAACCCTTCTGCGGTGCGGCAAAAGCAGGCATGTCTTAGTATCCATCACCACGGGACTAAAGATGAGGCTGTCGTTGACCACAAGATTGGCCACCATGTCGACTCTCCGGTTACTGGCCCCTTCAATGATCTCGTAGTTCGAGTTCTGCGATTCTGGGATTGGCAGAATGTCCATGGAGGCGTTGATGTTACGCATGAACTCCACGACAAGGAGACCAATAGGTCCCGACAAGCTGATGTTTCCGCCGCCAATCACATCCGCTTGATCCGATGAGTTGTACTGCAGCGGGAGGAAAAATAATTAATAATAATTAATAGTTAATAAATAAAAATAATTGCAGTTTCGAGGACACAGGATAATTAAATATTATCAGGGTTCAGGGTTTTTTATCATTAAGCTCACCCAGAATATAGTTGGTATATCATTGGCCACTTGAACAAGGAATCTATATCCGTGGCTTCGAACAATGTTTTTTAAGCTCTCGCCGCCATCGATTCTAGATAAAGTTAGGTCTTTCAAATAATAGTAAGACCACATCTCGAACTCAAACTCGCCCTGGAAACACAGTACAGAAATTATGAACTTCCGTTCCCAGGACCAGTTGAAAAACTGTCTCTTTTCATCCATATCCAGGAGCTTAGGAGAAAAAAAGGCAAACACTTGGAGTCCGTAGGCAAGTCCCGTGTCGTTAAGAGCAGCCAGTATAGGATCATCCAGGCCAGTGAACAAAACAACCACTAGGATATGCCCACCCTGATACCGTTGATTCAGTGGTGCAATGTTGGATTCAACTGTATATATCGGCACCGATAAGCGCTCCATCAGACGCTGCTCAAGTGAAGGTCTCAGATCGAAGTTTCCCGAGTATGCCACAATGCTGTTGGATTTGGTGTGTCGAATAATTCCATGGAGTGCATTGACAAAGGATTGAATATCCTTTTCCAACTGCTCATCCGTTCCGCCGATTTCCAGGGGAATTTTCAGATGGCAGCCGGCCAGGATTGGGCTAATAATAAAGATAAGGACCAAAGTCCGTAGATGAATGCGACTCTCCATAGTTGCTGTACCTTTTCAACTGACTATTTAGCTTATCCACACGACACTATACAGTACGGGCTTGATATCCCTCTTTGTTTGCTTTGTTATTAGAGGACATTAACATAACATTTAACTATACTGCAGGGCCATTGGAGTCCGTTTTTGAGGTGCTAGTAACAAGCGTGAGAGGTGCTGGATTTATTAAGAATATTAGCTAGACAAACATTCTGCAAAGCAAACATTGAGATTACAACTTTGGGATATAAATAAGTTAAGCCATTGCTTATCGGTTTCCGTATCTCTTATACAGAAGTTCAATAACAAAGACCACTGTACTCAAGAGCATTCCGCCTATGTAAATCTTTATAAACAATGAAAAGAAATCCAGGTTTAGGGTCTTCCAGTCAGCGGGCTCATCTGCGGGCAATTTTTGAATGTCAAAAACCTGCCGCAACTTTTGGAAACCCATCAGCAGCCATTTCTGCTGGAGTCCCGACTCAAATACCCTAGAGAAGTACTCCTCAAAGATGAATCTCAGTGGCGAGTACGGCGAGATGGGTATTCGCAGGTGACGGGCAGTGGAGCAGAGCTGGGGCCCGGAAGGCACAAATTTCTTATTTTTCAAATGCTCCTGGTATAGTTTGTAGCCCATCCAATTGTGAGACCGCGCCACATATGCAAAGCTGTCGTTTAAGTCGATGAAATTCCTTGATATCGCACGGAGATCCACAAGATCCACAAGATCCAACAACGAGCTAGGCATATAATTATCCTTGAAAGCCTGCAGTACTGTGGGGTCCTGTGTCAAAATCCGAAGGCCACTGGCTCGCATCGATTCCACATCCGTGATCGGCGGATAATAAACTCCCGCGGTCAAGGCGGTACTCAGTAAGGAGCCACACACACCGATGAGTATTCCCACGAAGAGGAAGGAGTAAACCTCGAGTATTTTGTCCGCCAAAGGAAGTCGTTCCAACTGACCACCTGGCAGTGGCATACCCATTCCGAAACGAAAGGTGCTGAAGAGTGTGTCCATGACAGATCGTCGACGATGAGCCATGTACTTGACTCCGAAAACACACACGGCCACTATGAGTATGCCCATGTGCAGGCGGAGCGTTACCGCCTTGTCCAAGTATCTGTTGAAGGGAATCCGCCGGCGATGCGGCAGTAGCAGGCATATCTGAGTATCTGTTACCATGGGACTGAACAGGTAGCTGTCGTTTGCCACCAGATTGGCCACAATGTCGACTCGAGGATCTTTGAAGAGGATCTCGTAGTTTGAGTTCTGGGCGCTTTGGATCGGAAGAATGTCCATGGTGGCGTTGATGTAGCGCATGAACTCCACCATCAGGATGCCAAGAGGCCCCGTTAGACTGATATTTCCACCGCCCATCACATCAGCTTGTTCCGATGAGTTGTACTGCGGGGGATAATTATTATTTTAATTAGATATTTCTCTAGAAAAACACCCTCCGAAATGCTCACCCAAAAAATAGTTGGTATATCGTTGGCGGCTTGAACGAGGAACCTAAAGCCGCGGCTTCGCAAGTTCTTCTTAACACCTCCCATGTCACTGACCCTTGTGACGGTTATATTTGTGAAGTAAAAGTAAGTCCAGGTCTCAAATTCAGACTCCCCACGAAAGGAGAGCAGCGAACGAACGAATTTTCGATCCCAGCACCAGGAGAAGAACTCCTGAATCTCGCCCATGGTCAGGACTCGGCCATCATTGTGCGGTGGAATGTATAGAAAGCTGAAGAACTGACTGTTGCTGGAGAGTTGGGAATCGTTGAGGGCAGCCAGAGTTGGATCATTAAGGCCACTGAATAAGGTTATAACCATATTTCTGCCCCTTGAATATCGATGATTAAGAGATCCATTCTGGGATCCAACTGTATATATCGGCATTGAGAAGTGCTCCATCAGACGTTGCTCAAGCGAAGGTTTCAAGTCGGTACTTCCTGTATATGTGATGAAAGAGTAACATCCCTGGGCTGTGTTAATTCCACCGATTACTTTGAAAAAGTTATGTATATCGGTCTCCAACTGCTCATCCGTTTCTGCTGATTCCAGTGGAATCTGAAGTTGGGTGCCGGCCAGGATAAGGCTGAGGAGAAGCGAAGTCCGAAGGTAGAGGTGTCTCTCCATGGCTGTAGTTCCGTATTGACTGTAACCCTTTAGGATTCGCTTCGTACAATTTATACCTACAAATGCCTTGAAATCCCTCCTTATTTGTTTTGTTATTAGAGGACATAACATTTAACTATGCTTCGGGGGCAATGGGGTCCGTATTTGAGGTGCGAATAAAAAGCGCGCGAGGTGCTGGATTTATTTATAATATTAGCTAGACATTCATTCTGCAAAGCAAACACTGAGATTACACTTTTGGAATATAAATAAGTTTAGCCAGAGCTTATCGATTTTATCGATATTTATGGTAGAGTAGTTCCATAAGAAAGACCACTGTACTCAAGAGCATGCAGGCTATGTAAACCTTTATAAACACTGAGAAAAACTCCAGGTTTAATGGTTTCCAGTCAGGGACCTCGTCTTCGGGCAACTTAAAGATGCGCCTGAATTCCCGGTATTTTTGGAAACCCATCAGCAGCCATTTTTGCTCGAGTCCCGACTCAAAGACCCTTGAGAAGTACTCCGTGAAAACGAACCTCAGAAGCGAGTACGGCGAGATGGGCAAACGCAGCCTACGAACATGGGAGCAGAGCTCGGGCCCAGAAATATCAAATTTCTTATTTTCCATACGCTCCTGGTATAACCGATATCCCTTCCAGTTGGGAGTTCGCACCACATATACATAACTGTCGTTCAGGTCGAGAAAGTTCTGGAAAACTGCCGCTTCATCCGCTACATCCACAAGATCTGCCAAGGCACTGGGCATATAATTATCCTTGAAAGCCTGAAGCACTGTGGGGTCCTCTGTCAAAATTCGAAGGCCACTGGCTCGCATCGACGCCACATCCGTGATAGGTGGATAGTACATGCCCGTCGTCAAGATCGCACACAGGATGGAGCTACACACACCGATAAGTATTCCCACGCACAGGAAGGTAACTACTTCAATTATTTTGTCCGCCAACGGAAGTCGCTCCAACTGACCACCTGGCAGTGGCACACCCATTGCGAATCGAAGGGTGCTGAAGAGCGTGTCCATGACGGATCGACGACGATGGGCCATGTACTTGACTCCAAAAACGCACACGAACATTAAAATCACGCATAAGGGCATGCGCGGCACCACCACCTTGTCCAGATATCGGTTGAAGGGGATCTGCCTGCGACGCGGCAGCACCAGGCACATCTGGGAGTCCGCCACAATGGGACTGAACAGATAGCTGTCGTTGGCCACCAGATTGGCCACCATGTCCACCCTCTGATCGCCGGTCACTTTAAAGATGTCGTAGTTTGAGCTCTGGGTCTTTTTAATAGGAAGAATGTCCATGGTGGCGTTAATGTAGCGCATGAACTCTACCATCAGGATGCCAACAGGTCCCGACAGACTGATATTTCCGCCGCCAATCACGTCTGCTTGTTCCGAAGCGTTGTACTGCGGAGTTGTTAAAAATAAATTATTTAAATTTAATCACAAACAAAAATTATCTTACCCAAAAGATCGAAGGGTAATCGTTGGCAGCTTGAACGGAAAATCTGTAGTCTTGTTTTCGCAAAATACTCATAAAACTGCCTTCGGTTCGGATCCTTATTAGCCTCAAATTTGTGAGGGAAAAGTACGTCCATGTCTCGAATTCGTACTCGCCACGAAAGAAGAGCAGCGTCCGAACCAACCTTATTTCCCAGCACCAGGAGAAGAACTCAACGATGTCTTCCCTGGTCAAGAGTCGGCTGTCAATGCGAGGTGGAATATACAGAAAGACGAAGAACCTAGTGCCATTGTAGAGTTCCGTGTCGTTGAGGACAGTAAGTGTGGGATCACTGAGACCGCTGAATAAGACTATAACCAAAGTTTCAGCGAGCGGATAGCGGTGACGAAGAGGTCCATTCTGGGATCCAACTGTATATAAGGGCACCGAGAAGTGCTCTATCAGACGCTGCTCAAATGAAGGCATCAGATCGAAGGTTCCCGTATAGGCGATGAAACAGTGGAACCGATGTATACGGTTCATTATGTCTAGAATGGCGAAGAGGCTAGATATATCTTTCTCTAGGTGCTCATAGGCCTCCCCTTTCTCCAGTGGAATCTTCAGGTAGCTGCTGCCCAGAATTGGGCTGCTGGCTAGGATGAGGATGAGGCTGAGGCTGAGGAGGTGCAAAGCCCGTACGTGGTTACGACTCCCCATGGCTGCTGCTCCTTTTTGACTGTGACCCTTTAGTTCGACACTTGACCCTTTATGTCAGAGCCTTGAAATCCTTGTTTGCTTTGTTATTAGAGGCCATTACATTTTAGACTGCCACTTGGGGGGTGGGCTGCCACACAGTGAGCATCAAATTTAATAAGCCATCATCAACTTTTATTGTCTATTTGAGTAACCAACTTTACGGCGGTTTTCGCCATTATCCTGCTTGCAGATCAGCCAAGGCTGGATACTGGGGCCCGAACTGTGCGATATATGGACCTCGTGCGATGTCCTCTGCTGCACAGCCTCGATTTTGCATCTGGTGGCCATTGCCGTGGATCGGTAAGTAATTACTTAGTCCTTCGGTTGGGAATCCTTGATAAATTGCCTCCGGGAAGTCGGCGGCTTGTAAGTGGCGTGTAAGACAAGACCTAAGCTGTACATCTATGTCCTATATATATACTGCCTCGTATGGGGGAAAAATGTGGCAGTTAAGCGAATCAATCAATCAAGTTTTTAACATGTCAAATCTCTTTACAAATCCAGTAATGCACGCGGAGAAAAAAAAGGGAAGTAAGACCAAAACAGGCAGATAACTTGTAAACATTGCCGACTGGGGTAGGTCCTGCAGGCCGCAAGGAGGTGTGTGTGTGTTTGTGGGTGTGTGTGTATAGTCTTTTTATAGACACTCAAAGATACTTGGCGTCTTCCTGCAGTTTGTTTTCACCCCGCACGAATGGCTATATCAATTTAAAATACATATATCCCGCTCGCTGGCATATGGCAGGCACACATACGTATGTGGGAACATGGCTGGCTGCATGCCATCAATCAATTTGCAGCAAACATTTCAATCAATCGATTAAAAAACAGAACGCAAAACGGCAAATGTAACACAGGGCGCAGCGCGGGTGGAAATGGGAAAGTGGAAAAGTGGAAAAGTGGGGGAGCCCTGGAAAACGAATTGCATTATTCAACTGGCAAAAACGCGAGTTCACTCGTTGTCGATCCGAATGTCAATTTTATTGTCAAGCATCCCGAATGCCGGCTAATTTTTGTGCACTTGCCGCCAATGACAATGGGGTGCACTGTGGGAAGCGAAATGGTTGCCACGGCAGCGTGGAAAATGCTGCAGCAGCGTGGAAAATGGCAATGAAAA